>JAYMFU010032173.1:79051-223662 GCA_036784835.1 Phaeophila floridearum
TTATTATAGAAACGTTCAGCGCGAAGTGATCCATCTGAATTGTACTCTTTGATCATCCCTGCTTCTTTACCCCCATTCCAGTTTCCTTCGATCATTACCTGACCATTCTCGTGGAAGTATTTCTGCTCTCCATCTCGTTTGCCAGTTTCGTTGAACTTGAAGTCCTGAGAAACCTGACCGTTCTTGTAATATCGTTTGAATTCACTTACGTTTCTGTTGTTTTTCCAAACACCTTCTTCTTCAACCTGACCATTCTCGTAGAATACTTTGTAGTATCCGCTAGGACGGTTGTTCATGTAAGTGATTTCGCTTTTTAATTGCTGAGACATGAAGTAAGACTTCCATTTTCCATTCTTTCTGGAATTCTTGTATTTACCTTCTGTCTTCTTCTTAGCCTGGTCTTCCTTGAAATAGAAAATCCACCAACCCTGCTTAAGGTTGTTCTCATCGATCTGATTAATTGTATCTGTTTGAGTCTCAGACTGTGCGTTCGTAAGTGAACACACAAAAATCAGGGCTAAAAAATAGGTCAATGTTCTCATCTGCCGTGTTTCTACACTCTTCCCGATAAATTAAAGGTATTAAAATTTTGAGTTCTCCAAAGCAGTTTTAGACCAAGCAATCCCTGCATTTAGACCAATCCCTCAAATCTTTCGATAACACATTTATCAAAAAGGGCTATTATCCAATACGTTACATTCTGCAAAAAGTTGCACTATACGTTGGCTAACATGGTCTGAACCAGTAAATCAAGATCATATTTAGGATTCCAACCCCAATGCGATCTCGCTTCATCATCGTTTAGAGAAGCAGGCCAGCTTCGGGCTATTTTCTCCCTGAAATCTGGATTATAAGTTATTTCAAATTCTGGCTTATACACCTTTATAGCTTCGTATATCTCCTGGGGTGCAAAACTTATGCCAGAAATATTATATGATGATCGAATTTTAATTTGGTCTACTGCTGCATTCATTATGCTAATCGTAGCATTTACAGCATCTTCCATGTACATCATAGGTAGTGATGCGTCTTCAGAAAGAAAGCATTCGAAGGCTTCATTAGCCTTTGCCTTATAGAAGATGTCAACCGCATAATCGGTGGTTCCACCCCCAGGCAAAGATTTATATCCAATTAATCCGGGGTATCGAACGCTTCGTACATCAACACCGAATTTTGCGTGATAATATTCACACCATCGCTCACCGGCTAATTTGCTAATTCCATATACAGTATTGGGGTCAGTAATGGTATGCTGAGGTGTGTTTTCTCTCGGAGTTGATGGACCAAAAACTGCTATAGAGCTAGGCCAGAAAACTTTCTGAATAAGACCTTCTTTAGCAAGCTCCAGAATGTTGAACAACCCCTTCATGTTCAACTCCCAGCCAAAAAGTGGTCGTTGTTCGGCTGTTGCAGAAAGCAATGCCGCCAAGTGATATACTTCTGTAACACCATGCTTCTTAACGATGGTCTTACAGGCCTCTGCGTCCATAACGTCCAGTGTTTCAAAAGGAGCTAGGTCCTGTTCAGGCATGCGTATATCAGAACCTATGACGGCATCATGGCCATGAAGAGCACGCAGTCCGGTAAGCAGCTCTGTGCCTACTTGCCCAAGGGCGCCAATGACTAGAATTTTACTCATAGGTTCTGGAAGCGCTAAAGCTACAAAAAATTGAATCTCTGATTTCGATCAGCTTTGACGCTGAGTAAGGGACAATTGCTAACTTAGTACAGATAATCTGCTCGAATGAACTGTACTTTGATTCCATTCAAAAGAGTGCGAAAGCGCAATCCGGAATGAGACAATTGTTTATTGTCGGAGTAAGTTCATTACAAATAGTTTAAAATTCACTTTAGTATGCCTTTTTATCACACTTTAGGTGAGATACCACATAAACGCCACACGGTTTTCAAGAAGCCGGATGGAGGATTTTACTACGAGCAGTTGTTTGGTACTGTTGGATTTGATGGGATGAGTTCGCTGTTATATCATGTTCACAGGCCTACAATGATTGCTGAGATTCAGGACTCTATCAACGTAGCTCCTGAGGTTGCAGTTGCCAGGAACATGAAACCGTACCGGTTGCATGGTTTCAAAGTAAAACCTGTTGACGATTACCTTGAGTCACGAACTCCCGTACTGGTAAATAACGATTGCTACATCAGTCTGGCAGCGCCACGGAAATCAATGACTGAGTACTATTACAAGAATGCGGATGCAGACGAAATGGTGTTTATTCATCAGGGAACTGGCACACTTCGCACTCTGGTTGGCAATATTGATTTCAAAGAAGGAGACTACCTGTTGATCCCAAGAGGGATGATTTATCAGATGTCTTTCGACACTGAAGAGAACAGACATTTTGTTGTTGAGAGTTTCCATCCAATGTACACACCAAAGCGTTATAGAAACTGGTTTGGGCAACTTCTGGAACATTCTCCGTATTGCGAAAGGGATATGAGAAGACCAACTCGGTTGGAGACACATGATGAAAAGGGTGAGTTTCTTATCAAGGTGAAGAAAGAAGACATACTACATCAGTTGGTGTACGCATCACATCCATTTGATGTAATTGGTTGGGATGGTTACAACTATCCTTACGCGTTCTCTATTCACGATTTCGAACCGATAACAGGAAGGGTGCATCAACCACCACCGGTGCATCAAACGTTTGAAACAGCAGCCTTCGTTGTATGCTCTTTTTGTCCGAGGATTTACGATTACCATCCAGAGGCAATTCCAGCACCATACAATCACAGCAACATTGATAGTGATGAAGTGTTGTATTATGTGGATGGTGATTTCATGAGCAGAAATGACATAGGACCAGGGCATATTTCACTGCATCCAGCAGGAATACCGCATGGACCACATCCGGGTGCCATGGAGCGCAGTATTGGACAGAAGGATACGGATGAATTAGCGGTAATGGTAGATACCTTTAAACCGCTTCAAATAACCAAGCAAGCCATGGAATTGGATGATGGCAAGTATTGGAATTCATGGATTGAATAATAGCATTGAAATGATTACAGATACAACTTCATTACAACTAGAGAAAGTAGTAGAGGAAGCGGAAGACTTTCTTCCAATTTTGGGAACAGACTTTGTTGAACTTTACGTTGGGAATGCCAAGCAGTCAGCGTACTACTATATGAATGCCTGGGGTTTTCAGCCATTGGCGTACAGAGGCTTGGAAACAGGTTCTGAAGACGAAGTGTCTTACGTGCTTCAGCAAGACAAAATTAGATTGGTTCTTACTTCTCCAATGAGACCTGGCGGTCCAATTAATGAACACATCAACAAACATGGAGATGGAGTTAAAGTTGTTGCCCTTTGGGTTGATGATGCTACCAGGTCTTGGGAAGAAACCACCTCAAGAGGCGCGAAGTCATACTTTGAGCCCGTAACCAGAGAAGATGGCAATGGGAAGGCGGTGTTCTCAGGTATTCATACGTATGGTGAAACGGTGCATGTATTTGTTGAAAGAGGCGAGTATAGTGGCCCATTCCTACCTGGCTACAAAGAATGGAAACCTGACTACCAAGTTGAGGAAACTGGTTTGATGTACATAGATCACATGGTAGGAAACGTTGGATGGAATGAAATGAATAAATGGGTTGAGTTCTATGCCAAAGTGATGGGATTCGCACAAATCATTTCGTTTGATGACAAAGACATCTCTACCGAGTACACCGCACTTATGAGTAAGGTGATGAGCAACGGAAACGGTAGAATCAAGTTCCCTATCAACGAACCAGCTGAAGGTCGCAAAAAGAGTCAGATCGAAGAGTACATCGAATTCTACAATGGTGCTGGTGTTCAACATATAGCAGTTGCAACTGACAATATTATTGAGACCGTTACTGCGTTGAAGAAGCGAGGAGTTGAGTTTCTTTATGTGCCTGACACATACTATGATACAGTTTTGGATCGTGTAGGAGAGATCGATGAAGATCTTGAGCCGTTGAAGGAACTAGGTATTCTAATTGACAGGGATGATGAGGGTTACCTTCTTCAATTGTTTACAAAACCAGTGGTAGACAGACCTACAATGTTCTTCGAAATAATTCAGCGAAAAGGAGCCAAGTCGTTTGGAAAGGGTAACTTTCAAGCACTCTTCGAGGCTATAGAGCGGGAACAAGCCAATAGGGGAACACTGTAGGGTTTAGATTAAAGCCGCTTTTTAGCAGATTAACTGCATGTTTTTTCGGACCAAAGCATCTTTTTTCAAAAACCCGCGTATATATCAAAAGATGCGTAGGGGAACTGAGATCATACTGCTTGCAACAATTCTTATTTGTTGCAATTTATCTTGTAAGCGAGGTAAGGAAGATCCATTTCTATCCTTTCGATCAAGAACAAGCAGGATAACAGGTGACTGGAAACTTACCAAAGTATCTGGCGAGCATACAGAGATTCGTGAATTTGATAATTACACCATCAAGTACAAATGGGACTTCGAGTCTAAGGATGGCAGAGACTCATTGATTATCACGAAGTCTTCTGATGTATGGACAGCTGAAGTGATTGAAGTTCATAAAACGTACGAGTGTAGATTGACCATGAACAAAGACAATTCGTGCAGTGCCAGCTATGCCAAGAAAGTTGATAATGGTACGGAGCGCTGGCAATATACTGGTAGTTGGGATTGGTTGGATGAAGGTAAAAACAAGCAGTTCGTAAATATTGAAGCGCTTAAAGTAGCTTATGAGCATCAAACCAACCTGGAGATCGTTGGATTGAAGTATGATTGGATGAAGTTGAAATTGAATATCAACTCTAGTTATACAGATTCCAATGATGATACCCAGAATGCCACAGGGGCATACACTTACACTTTCACCAAGACAGGTGATTAGGGAATCAAATTGAAAACTTTATAATTACTTACCCGCGACTGCCTGCAGCTTTCTTGCGGCATAAGAGATCTTAAGGGCGTTTGCCTCTCTAAGCTGTTGCTTCACCTCTGTAACAATACCCATTGTGCACTCCTGGTCTACTTTCATAGAAACAGTCATCAATGGTTGTTCAACAGGAGCAACCCCTTTTTTCTCTTCTTCCCACCACTCAGGGATACGCTCTACTGGAGCAAAGGCATCATTTAGCTGAACCCTTGGTGCAGGTCCATAAACCGGAATTAGTCTTTTCGTAGGGGAACCAATGTAGATGTAGCTAACCAAAGATTTACGCTCTAGTTTCTGAAGCTCCGTGGCCTCAGGAACTTTTACTTCTACTTTAAGCTCAACTTCACGCATTACAGTTGTAACCATGAAGAAGAACAGCAGCATGAATACGATATCAGGCAACGCAGCAGTGTTTACTGCTGGTATTGACTTCTTTCCATCCTTCTTAAACTTGCTCATCTGTTATCCTCCGGCTTCTGGTCCAGCTTGCGCTGCAGCTGCGTTGTTTGGTTCCGCTTCTGAAATACGCTGAGGCAACACAGCTTTGATTGCCTTGTACTTCATTTTAGCTTCTTCGTTTCCGTCTTTCTTCAATTCTACCAATCTATCATATGACATACCGAATTTCTTCTGGCATTCTGCCTCTCTAAGTTCATTGTATGCCGCAACCAGTTCATTTTGAACCCTTAGGTACATACCGTAGTGTGTTCCCTTGTGGTTCTGCAATGAAACGATCTGTTTGGATACCTTATGGTCTTTCGGATAAAACTGAATTGGTTCATCGGGTACTTTGAACTCCGGGAAATCATTGTTCAGAGGTTCATTAGGTCGACCTAAGATAAACTCTTTAGCTGCTTCGCGAAGATCTTCCACCTGCATAGGTTCGCCTTCAACGAGTAGATCGTTATTTGCGTTAACCAACACTTCGAAAATGTTCCGTTTCTTAACTGGTGGTGGAGGGGTAATATCGTCTAGCTTCGGTGGTAACTGACGAAGCAGACCAGTTGGAGTATCCATGGTTGTAGTAACGAGGAAGAATATCAATAGCAGGAATGCGATGTCTGCCATCGATCCTGCATTAATTTCTGGTAACCCTCTTCTAGCCATGTTACTTGATCATTTTAGAGACACCTGAATAGACTGCAGAAAGTACTGCAAGTCCAAACAGGATATAGAATGTAATTAAACCTGCTCCAGACCATTTAACCTCACCTTCGGTGATGCCCATGTCCTGCATTTTGATTGTTAGGTCAGTTCCTGCCACAGCGTAACCGATTACAACTACTAGAAGCAAAGCACCAACACCGATAAGTGTTCCTTTAGCTCCTTTGATGTTCGTTCCAAGGTTGATCAACGAGAATCCAACTGCCGCAACAGCTGCAAGTACAAGTAGAACGTAACACCATCCGATAATCGCGCCAGCGCTCACCACGTCAAGCATGAATAGAGCGCCCATTAAGGCAGAAATACCTACAAAACCAAACAGTAATATTTTGCTTAGTAGATCTTTCATGGATTACCCTTTGTTGTGTTTAACAAGAATATCAATCAATGAGATAGATGCATTCTCCATATCGTTAACAAGGCTATCCACCTTCGCAATGATATAGTTGTAGAAGATCTGTAGAATGATCGCAACAATAAGACCAAATACCGTGGTCAAAAGTGCAATCTTAATACCGCTCGCTACAAGTGATGGAGAAATGTCACCAGCTGCTTCAATCGCATCGAAGGCGTCAATCATACCAATTACAGTACCCATGAAACCAAGCATTGGCGCAAGTGCGATAAATAGTGAGATCCACGATACGTTTTTCTCAAGCTGTCCCATCTGAACGCTACCGTAGGAGATAACTGATTTCTCAACCATGTCTACACCTTCGTGCGCTCTGTCAAGTCCCTGATAGAAAATGCTCGCTACAGGACCTCTAGTGTTTCTGCAAACTTCTTTGGCACCTTCTACACCTCCGCTGCTAAGTGCGCCTTCAACTTCGCTAAGAAGCTTGTTAGTGTTAGTAGTAGCAAGGTTCAGGTAAATAATTCTTTCAATTGCCAGCGCAAGTCCGAGAATCAAACAGATAAGTACGATTCCCATAAAAGCAGGTCCACCTTCGATGAACTTGTCTTTAATGGTTTGATGGAATCCTTTTGATTCTTCAGCAGCAGCTTCGTCAGTGCCATCCGTTTGAGGATCTTCGGTTTCTGGCTGAGTTTCTGGTTGTGGTTCCGGATCATCCTGTGGCTCAACTTGCTGTGTGCTGTCTCCACCTTCAGGATCCTGTGCATAACCCATTTGACTCATTCCAACGGTAAACAGTGCTACCAGTGCTAGAATTGAGAATAACTTTTTCATGATCTTCCTTTATATAGTGTGTACTTGTTTCTACTTATAACTTGCGGAGAAGAAGGGATTCGAACCCCCGATACGGTTTCCCATATACACGCTTTCCAAGCGTGCGCCTTAAGCCACTCGGCCACTTCTCCTCTCAATTAAATTCTATAAAGAACTGCGCCTCTTACAGCGAACGCTAAAATATTAAATTTTTGATACACGCCTCCAATTTTGTGTATTACTGTTTTGTTAACGGTCGAGCGGCAGGAATGAAAGGTTTGGCGCGGGTTATATAGTAATTTCTCCTGCCAGAGATTGGGTAAGTTTTTGTCGTATTTCATTCTTATCTTCTACCGTACCCAGCAGGTGCATACTTTTCGTGACAGCTGCCTCATACGTCATGTCGCCTCCAGGGACCACACCCAAACTCTCTAAATGTTTGCTCGTCTGGTATTTACCGTGTACTACAGCACCGCCATTACATTGCGTGATATTTAAAATTATTTTACCACCATCGATAGCTGATTGTAGTTGTTCGGTAAGCCAGTTATCGGTATTGAGATTCCCCGAACCGTAAGATTCCATAATAATGATATCCGCAGTGTTCAGTAGAAGTGCCTTCTGGCAGATGTCCGGAAGCATTCCTGGAAAGAATTTCAGCGTTGCGATGTTATTGCTCAATTTTGTTTGTGTTGTGAACTCACCACTTGGTTTCAATAGAGCGTTGTGGTTCACCTCAAGTGTGATGCCGGCTTCTGCCAGTAACGGGTAGTTGTAGGAACTAAATGCATCAAAATGTGCTGCATCTACCTTCTGTACCCGGTTCGCTCTATACAGTTTGTATTCGAAGTAGATTGCTACTTCCTGAATGACAGCCTGTCCATTTTTCTGCAGGCACGCCAATTCTATAGAAGTGATGAGATTCTCGCGACCGTCACTGCGAATAATACCCAACGGTAATTGCGAGCCAGTTAGGATGACAGGTTTTGCAAGATTCTTCAGCATGAAGCTCAAAGCTGAACCAGTGTAAGCCATCGTGTCTGATCCATGCATAACCACAAATCCATCAACACGATTGTAATTGTCTTCAATCAGCTTCGCAATTTCTTTCCAATATCCTGGTGTCATGTTGGCTGAGTCTATGGGGTTGCCAATTGGAAGCAGTTCTAATTCACAAGGAAGCTGAGAGATTTCAGGAAGTACCTCATGGATATGTTCAAATTCCAGCGGGCGTAGGACTCCTGATTCATCTTCCACCATTCCGATGGTTCCTCCTGTATAGATCAAAAGAATTGATGGCTTGCTCATAGCCCGAATAGTTTTTTGGCGTTGGCTGTTGTTTGCTCGGCAATGGTCGCGTCAGGCATGGCGTAAATGTCTGTCAATTTCTCGAGAATATGAACCAGATAGCTGGACTCATTTCTTTTGCCACGATATGGTACGGGTGCCAGGTAAGGCGAATCCGTTTCGAGTACTATGTATTCAATGGGAACTTCTGGAAGCACTTTATCAAGTCCGCCATTTTTGAATGTAACCACTCCGCCAATTCCCATTAGAAATCCTCCGTAATCCATTATGTGTTGGGCATCAGAATTGCTCCCTGTGAAGCAATGGAAAATCCCGGTCAGGTTTTCATCGTTTAACTCATCTACCAATTCAAATAATTCGGGAAAAGAATCACGCGCATGAATGATGATCGGTAGCTTTTTTGTCTTAGCGAATTCAACTTGAATACGGAATGCTTCTTTTTGTTCTGTTATAAATGTTTTGTCCCAATATAAATCGATACCAATCTCACCTACAGCAATATAATCGTATTCTGATGATTCAAAATTTAATAGTAATCTATCAATAACTTCAATATAGTCTGCCTTAACTGAACAGGGATGAAGACCCATCATTGGCTTGAAATATGCAGGGTCTTTCTCGACCAATTGATGCATTTGATCTACTGAAGATTCGTCAATATTGGGGAGTAATATTTGTCCAATATTATTTAATCTGGCGCGTTCAATCACAGCATCAATATCCTCGTTGTATTGGTCGGCATAAAGGTGTGAATGCGTATCGATGAGCATGCACAAATATAGCTGAATAGCATCACGAGGTTGAATAGCGTTTTTACATTTGCAACATGGAACCACACGATGTTCGGATACTGGTTATCAGGTTTAGTTCGATAGGGGACATCGTTCTTACTGCCCCTGTGGTTCGTTGTCTGAAAGAACAACTTGAAGGCAATGTGCATGTAGACTACTTAACGAAGTCGGCTTATGCCACCTTGCTCGAGCACAACCCCAATATTGATCAGGTAATAACTATTGAGAAGAGCACGGCAGAAGTAATAGATCAATTACGGGCCAACATGTACGATTACATCGTGGACCTTCACAGTAACCTCAGGTCTTCGCAGGTAAAGCGCAAATTGAAGGCCATTGATTTCACTGTAGATAAGCTCAATATTAAGAAGTGGCTATTGGTGAATTTCGGAACGGATAAATTACCAGACCTTCATATCGTGGATCGTTATGTTGACACAATTCGCCCCTTGGGAGCTGAGAATGATGGTAGAGGGCTCGATTACTTTTTCCCGGATAATTTCGAATCGGTATCTGGCTTACCAGAGGAATTTAATGCGCTCGTGATTGGAGCCAAGCAACCAGGAAAAACACCGAGAAGGGAACTGCTGCAGTCAATAGTGGATGGCAGTGAGTTGCCGGTGGTACTGATTGGAGGATCGGATGATATTTACGCAGCCAAGGAACTTGTAGGTGATGATGCTAAGTTGGTAAATATGGTAGGTAAGCTGGATCTTCATCAGTCAGCGGATGTGCTTCGGCAAAGTAATACAGTTATTGCACCTGATACAGGAATGATGCACATCGCTTCTGCTTTAGGCAAGAGAGTGATTTCGTTGTGGGGATGCACGGTTCCAAAATTGGGAATGTATCCATACCAGCCGGGTGAAGGTTCTGTTATGATTGAGCCACCTCCGACCTTAACAAAACGACCATGTTCTAAATTGGGTGACAAGTGCAAGTGCACACCTAACTGCATTGAGCAATTAGACATCAACGAAATTCTTATGGCCTTAAATAAAGGTTAGGTGAATAATGCCTTCAGTTCGGTGGCATCATGCGGATTCAATTTACCAGCCAGCACTAAGCTCAGTTGTTTTCTTCGCAAAGCACCTTCAAATCGCTCTTTTTCGAGTTCTGTTTCCGGTTCAACTGGTGGAACTCCGATAGGGTGGCCTCTTTGATCTACAGCCACGAAAGTGAATATTGCTTCATTGCTTTTTCGTTTTTTACCCATTGGATCCTCGATGAAAACGTCAACGAATATTTCCATAGAAGAGTTGAAAGCTCTTGAAACTTTCGCTTCTAGCGTAATCAGATCACCTAGTGAAATAGGTTCACCAAAATGCACATTGTTGACTGCTGCAGTTACACAAACTCTATTGGTGTGTCGTTGTGCAGAGATTGCTGCTGCAATGTCCATCCAGTGAAGCAAGGTGCCACCACGGAGATTGTCCAACATATTGGTGTCATTAGGCAACACCAATTCTGTTTTTACACACTTGGAATTCTTAGCAGGTTTTGTGCTCATTTCTTACCATTGATAGATGTATACTTCACCGTCATCGTTGCCCGTCAAGAACCATTTCTTATCAGTAAAGAAGTATACGGGTGCATAGTGTAGAACATTCTTCTCGCAAGTTAGTTTGATCTCCTTGAGCTCTTTTTCTGTGTCGCCATCCATGAATTTTATTACTCCAGCTTTGAGCGCATACCCGTAAACCCGGGTTCCTTTTAGCCAGGCATTCTTCTGGGTGTACTTGATGTCGAACTTCGAATTTGTCATTTTTAGACCAAGCTCTTCCTTCACGAATTTGGGAGTTGGCATCCAATCTTTATGCGGTGGCAGGTACGTGTCTTCTTTCCCTGTTTTTACTTTCCAGATTTTGCGTTTGCCTGTAACTCCAATGGTGCAGACAAACTCCCCGTTTGGGCTAAAGCCAACCCAGTTGACGTTCTTGGAGCCATCAACCTCATGTTTGAAAATGTGAATCTTCTTTCCTGATTTCGCGTCAAACAAGGCTGCGCCATCCGTGTAGCCAACAGCAATTTTATCTCCTTGTGCGGAAACGGCTACACTAATTACGCCTAGTTTGGGGCCTTTGGTTATGGTCTGTTTGAGCGTTAAGCCTTCAACCTGTGCTACAGCTAACACAGTACTTGCGATCAACACAAGTGTTAGAAATGTTTTTCGAGTATCCATGCCTTGTCGTTATGGTTGTTTCTTACTTCATCGAGCGCTGCTTCTGCGCTGGCCCGAGTTGAATAACTACCATAGCAAACAGCGTGCAAGTTTTTGTGTTGGCCGAGTAGCGCGGCATCATATCCCGCTTTCTTAAGTCGCTTTACCAATCTTCGAGCATTGCCTTTAACAGAGAAGCAACCACCGATAACATGGTATTTGAATCTTACATTCTTCTTGGCTACAACTTTCGTGTTGTCTGTTTCACCTGGAACATCAGGTGCTGGATCTTTAAGCCTTACCACGATTGGGTCCAACCCTGCACCAGGCGACAATTCCAAGTATGCAAATTCACTATTTGGATCGTCAGAAATACTGATGTCCTTGACCTCAACGGTGTCTCCTGAAACATAAGGGGTATGCTGATAGTTCCTTGGTTGTTTGTTTAACGTTGGAAGCACGTTGGCATATTCGGAAGGGATGTTATTGATATATCCGCCCTGATAAACTGATGCTGCGAATGCGCTCATCAGCGTTATCGCGATGACCGCAGCCCAGGCTGCTCCATATTTACGCCCTGAGCCTTCGCTTGTTTGATTAAGTTGAATTACTTTTTCTGTGTGCGCTACTTCAGCAACTCTAAGTGGACCTAGTCCGTAGGCAGACTTCAAGTAATTCACAGCATCATCCTGGAAGAATTCAAGATTACCTGATTTGTTTTTGCTAAGCGTTCCAACTTTTGGAACGTAGACTTTCAGGCCTTCATTAAGCTGTTTTCGAAGTTGGCTAACCCAACTTTGAATCTCCCGTTTAATCGTTTCGTACCCTTTTCCGCTACTTGAAGCCAGGTCGTTAATAAGCAAACCATCATTGTTGATGAGCTTGGGATTGAAAGAGATACGTGCGCTTGGAGGGTGGAAGATCTTACTGCTGCGATCGTATCGTGCAGGTGCATAGTTGCATACGAAACCGCCCAATTCTGGGATGATAACGCATTCGTGATGCAACAAAAGTCTGCTTAATGCTTCTTCCACTCGCATTCTACAAAGGTAATATTCGGAAGCCGCGCAGAGTAAGGATTTATTCCATTTTATTTAACACGATTTCAACGTCATCAGGAGCGTCTATTGAAATCGCATCATAGTCAGTATATCCGACTTTCATCGGATAGCCATTCGCCAACCATCGCAATTGTTCCAGTCGTTCCGTACCTTCAAGTGGAGTTGCCTGTAAGTCACGGTATTTAGCTAGTATTTCAGATCTATAACCGTAGATACCAACATGTTTTAAGAATGCATGTTTATCACTTTTCTCAAGCGGAAATGGAATGGGTGATCGGGAAAAGTAAAGTGCGTTATGGTTATTGTCTAAAACTACTTTGATACGGTTTTCGTTCAAAAAGTCCCTTTCATCGGACGACCTTTTTACCATTGTGCCCAACACAACCTTTCCGTCTGAAAACAGATTGACCAGGCCGTCTATCATCGTTGGATCCACCAATGGTTCATCCCCCTGAATATTGATAATAACATCAACGTCAGGTCTTTTAGATACAACCTCCAGGCAACGTTCCGTACCATTGTTACATGTTGGACTGGTCATAATCACTTTGCCACCGAATCCTAATACAGCATCGTAGATTCTATTATCGTCTGTAGCTACTACCAATTCATGCAAAGAGGAAGCTAATTGACAGCGCTCATACACATGCTGAATCATGGGTTTTCCTTTCAGATCAAGCAGCGGTTTGCCTGGAAACCTAGATGATGCATAGCGTGCAGGGATAATGCCCATTACTCTCATTCCGACTTCAATTTAGTTACCTCAAGAATCATGTGGCGGTTAGCATTTCGATATTGGTCCAAGTGGGGCTGATTAATAAATTGAAGATAATGGTCTTGAAACAATTGCAGTTCCGATTCATGAATTCTAGAAATCACAGTTGGGCGAATTTGAACAGCGGTTTCATTGATTAGCTTCATAGTCTTCTTCACTAACTTTTTGCTCTCCTTGGCATGTTGATTTCCAGGACCGCTTTGAGGGTCGAATATGATTAGGTTGTAAGATTCGATTTCCGGATGTTGCGCTTCAAACCTTCGGAGATAGCTAAAATCTGATGCTGCCGGATCATATTTGGAATTGAATTCAATTCCAGGAACGAGGAACTTCTGACCGATAACTAATCTAGAAACCAGGGAATCTGTACGACCAGATTGTAGGGCAAATTTGATATGGTTTTTTGTGGCTGTCTTCTTTTTGAATCGCCTCATCAATACCAGTTCAACCCGTTCGTTGTATCGAATTGCTTGCTTGTCATCAATCTCACCCCACCAAGGTTTTACCTCTGCATAAGAGACAATAGGATACTTGAAAGCATGTCCCTTTGGAAAGATGCGCTGAGGGTCAATTCCCTTTGTGATCAGATAATTAGATATCTCTGTAGCCCGGGTTTGCGTTACGTCTTTCTTATAATCTTGATCCCAATACTTATAATCGTGAACGGCTATTTCAAACCAGAAATCATGGTTGGTTGCAAGAAATTTGAAGAGCTCATTGAATGCTGAACTATCCCCTACAAATTGATTGGATTGCTCTTTGAATTTGAATTTCGAGAGCAGATATCGGTTACCGGTTTTTATCTCGGGATCTGTTAAACTATGATAGCCTTCGTTGACCAATTGTTGTTCGTAAAGCTGCTTTGGAGTAGGAACTTTCTTATTGCCTTGAGGTTGTCCGATTACGTTGATCGAAAGCAATACAAGCAATTGCAACAAATACGTAGAAGTTGCCGAAAGGTATCTCATAGGTTTGCTGAAAGTATGGAAAATAAGTCTGAACTCATTCACGCGCTGGCGTTGACAAAGCTGGCAGGTGTTGGTAATATAACGGCCAGGAAATTGATCAATTGTGCAGGTGGTGCCGAAGCCGTTTTTCGATTTGATCAGAAGGTGCTGAATCGTCTTCCTGGCGTTAATTCAAAGCTGGCCCATTCCATTTCCAAAGGAGAAACAATTGGTGAAGCGGAATTGGAAGTCGAACGTACGTTAAACGATGGTAACGACATCATTTACTACCAGGACCCAAATTATCCGCAACGATTGTCGTTTTGCGAAGACCGACCATTGTTGTTGTTTTTTAATGGGGAATGCGACTTCAACTCCAAAAGAGTATTGGCAGTTGTTGGAACGAGAGATGCTACGCGTCACGGGTTGAGGATGGTGCATGCTTTGCTTGAAGAAATTCAACCATTTGAACCATTGATTGTAAGTGGTCTTGCATATGGCATTGACATTGAAACTCATCGGAAGTGCATCGAACTGGGCGTTCCTACAATTGGGGTTATGGGTACTGGCTTAGACAAAGTTTACCCTTCTGCACATTGGGGTGTGGCAAATCAAATGAAGACATGTGGAGGACTGCTAACTGAGTTCGAATACAATATGAAACCCGACAGGGAGAATTTCCCCAAAAGGAATAGGATAGTAGCAGGAATGTCAGATGCAGTGATTGTAGTTGAATCCACGCGTAAAGGTGGCTCGTTGATCACCGCTGAAATTGCTGGTTCATATGGAAGAGAGGTTTTCGCTTTTCCCGGTAAAGCAACTGATGAATTGAGCACGGGCTGCAATTGGCTGATTAAAACGCAACGAGCTGCGATGGTTGAAAGTGGAACTGATATTGCGTACCAGTTGGGCTGGCATGATACCAAGATCAAAGAGATAAAAACACCATTGGTTTTACCTGATTTGGACAAGGTCGAAGTAAAGATCATTGAGTTGCTGAAGTCGGATGAAATGCAAATTGATCAAATTGGAAATGAGCTTGAGATGTCAAGTTCTGTCGCGACAATAAAGTTGTTGGAATTGGAGTTTAAGGGGATAATCGCATCTTTACCCGGTAAGAAATACCGCCTGATTTGAGACTTGTAGTAGCCATTCTATTCATTGTTTTCATGGGCAAAATCTCTGCCCAGAATGTGCTGTCTTTTGTAGATAACAAGAACAGAGTATTCTTTCTTGATGCCCAGAGTCGTGTAAAGTTTAAATTAAGGACCAGCGATAGAACCTATAAGGGAACGGTGTTCGCTATAGGCGATTCGTCTTTTGTCATTAATGGGGAGCCCATCCACTACAAAGACATTGAATTCGTTTCGTTCAAAGCACCAGAACGTGGATATGAGATTGCTTCATACACCGTGCTTGCAGTAGACGCAATGAGCATTGTAGGTGGGGCAGCTGTGGGTGGAATTTTCTTTGGTATTACTGGTGCCACTGGAGCGATCCTTACACCTTTTGCTGTTGGGTATATTATCTATCATGCGGTGACTAAAAGACGATTCACATTTGATGCACATGAATGGAAGGTATTGCCTGAAAACATGCGAAAGGTGACCCGGAAATCGAAAAAGGCTACTGAGTATCGTGGGAAGGGCAATAAGAAAGTCATTGAATACTACGGTGAATAGGATTTCCACAGTGTTGGAAAATCTTTATTTCAGATGCTCAATCGTACATACTTTAGCTTGTTTTTTTATCTACATTTGCCGTCAATTCACAACATTTTAACAGACAATTAATTAGCTAATGTCTAAGTATCAACAACAGATCGACCAGTTCATGGAGTTGGTTCGTGGGAAGAACGGTCATGAGGCTGAATTTCTTCAAGCAGTAGAGGAGGTTGCAGAAACGGTAATTCCGTTCATTGAAGAAAACCCAAAGTATAAAGGGCAGATGTTGTTGGAACGCATGGTTGAACCAGAGCGTACCATCATATTCAGAGTCCCTTGGGTTGACGATCAAGGCAACACGCAAGTGAATCGCGGATTCCGTGTTGAATTTAACTCAGCAATAGGGCCGTACAAAGGAGGTATTCGTTTTCACCCATCGGTGAATTTGTCCATCCTTAAATTCCTTGGTTTCGAACAAGTGTTTAAGAATTCGCTGACAACGCTTCCTATGGGAGGTGGTAAAGGTGGTTCTGATTTCGATCCAAAAGGGAAATCAGACAACGAGGTAATGCGTTTTTGCCAATCATTTATGAGCGAGTTGTCAAGACACATTGGTCCTGACACTGACGTGCCTGCTGGTGATATTGGTGTTGGCGGACGTGAGATCGGGTACATGTTCGGTCAGTACAAAAGATTGAGAAATGAATTCACTGGTGTACTTACAGGTAAGGGCCCAACTTGGGGTGGATCCTTAATTCGACCTGAGGCCACTGGATATGGGAATGTATTTTTTGCCAGAGAAATGCTTGCTACGAAAGGTGAGTCGTTCGAAGGAAAGAAGGTCTTAATTTCTGGATCCGGGAATGTAGCCCAGTATGCAGCAGAAAAATGTATTCAGCTTGGTGCAACTGTAATTTCTATGTCAGATTCTAAAGGTTGTATTCATGATCCTGCTGGTATTGATACAGAGAAGTTAGCTTGGATAATGGAGCTGAAGAATGTGAAGAGAGGAAGAATCAAGGAGTATGCTGATCAATATGATGGTGTTGAGTTCCATGAAGGTAAGACACCTTGGCATCTTGTTGGTGATGTTGCATTGCCATGTGCCACTCAGAATGAGTTGAACGGTGAAGACGCGAAAGTGCTGGTATCCAATGGAGCAATTTGCGTTTCGGAAGGTGCGAATATGCCATGTACACCCGAAGCAATGGAGGTGTTCCATGACGCGAAGATCCTATATGCTCCTGGAAAAGCATCGAATGCAGGAGGTGTTGCAACGTCTGGACTGGAAATGTCTCAGAACTCTCTGCGTTTGTCTTGGACAAGAGAAGAGGTAGAAGAAAAACTACTTGGAATCATGAAGAACATTCATGCAGCTTGTGTAGAATACGGTAAGGATGGAGAACACGTAGATTACGTGAGAGGAGCCAATGTTGCTGGATTTGTGAAAGTAGCTGAAGCGATGATGGATCAGGGTGTAGTATAAACCCATCAGAATATATTAGGAAGCCCCGCTTTTGGCGGGGCTTTTTTATTTCTATTCTCTAACTTAACCGCTCAAAATCGAATACCATGTACGGAAAAATTAAAGATCACCTGCAAACAGAATTGAACGCAATTGAGGAAGCAGGATTGTTTAAGAAGGAAAGAATCATCACCACAGAGCAAGATGCTGTGATTAAGGTGAGTACCGGAGAAGAGGTGATTAATTTTTGTGCAAACAATTACCTCGGGCTTTCATCACACCCTAAGGTGGTACAAGCCGCCAAAGATGCCTTGGAGTCACATGGATTCGGCATGTCTTCTGTACGTTTTATTTGTGGTACACAAGACATCCATAAAACATTAGAAGCGAAGATTGCTGAGTTTCTTGGAACGGAAGACACTATTCTATACGCAGCAGCATTTGATGCGAATGGTGGCGTATTCGAACCATTGCTTACTGCAGAAGATGCCATAATATCTGATTCACTAAACCACGCCTCTATAATTGATGGAGTGCGTCTTTGCAAAGCACAACGATTCAGATATGCAAACAATGATATGGCTGAGCTGGAGAAATGTCTTCAGGAAGCAGAAGGTGCAAGGTTCAAAATCATTGTAACAGATGGCGTCTTTTCGATGGATGGGTATGTTGCCCAGCTAGATAAGATATGTGACTTAGCGGATAAATATGATGCCCTTGTGATGGTGGATGAGTGTCATGCAACTGGCTTTATTGGTGCAACTGGAAGAGGAACCCATGAGTTGAGAAATGTAATGGGCAGAGTTGATATTATCACAGGTACATTGGGTAAAGCACTTGGTGGGGCAATGGGAGGATTCACGACAGGTAGAAAAGAGATTGTGGAAATGCTCCGTCAACGCTCTAGACCTTACTTGTTCTCTAATTCCTTGGCTCCTGCAATTGTAGGTGCCTCAATTGCCGTATTTGATCTGCTAACTGAGAGTACTGATTTGAGAGACAAACTGGAGTGGAACACCAATTACTTTAAGGAAGGATTAAAAGAGATTGGTCTTGACTATAAAGACGGTGAGTCAGCCATCGTTCCAGTGATGTTGTACGATGCGAAACTATCACAAGTATTTGCAGATAAACTACTTGAGGAAGGAATATACGTGATTGGTTTCTTCTACCCTGTTGTGCCAAAAGAGCAGGCGCGCATAAGGGTTCAGCTATCTGCAGCTCATACTAAAGAGCATTTGGATCATGCGTTGGCCGCATTCAAGAAAGTGGGTGAAGAGCTAGGAGTTATTCAGGTTACTTCAGCCTAATTTTAGTTCTTCCTACATCACCACCTTGATGGAACACGGTGATGTTGTATTCTCCTGGCACGAAATCAGCGTTCTTCTTCCAGTCCAGGCAGAGGTTCATTTGTTCATTGTCGTAGGCAATAACCTTCTTTACTGAGTATAGACCTTTCACACCATTAAAATCGAACTTATTCGCGTCACCGCTGCCCATGGAAAGTACCTTACCATCTGGACTTAGTATCCGAACATAAAGGGTTTGTGTTCCCGAAGGTGTAACACTGTTTTTCATGATGGTGAAACACGTTCGAATCTTATCCGTCTTCTTCGCTCGATCCGTATTTTTTCCGGTATTATCACCTTTAACGCGAATACCGGTTGTGTTTAACCCAGTTATCACAAACCTACTGGCAGTGGTAACCTTATCATTCAATTGCTTGTTCTCCTCGGTTAGATTGGAAGACTTGTTCTGCTCATCTTGCAATGCTTGTTTGACGTTCTGGTTCTCTTTTCGAAGACCTTGGTTAAGTGTATTCAGGGAATCAATGTCCTTAACGAAACCTTGCATGATTCTTCGCAGGGATGCCGCCTCTTTTTTCAGTTTGTAAATCTGCCATTTCAATCCTTTATTCTCCTTAACCTGAACAAGCAACTCTTCGATTTCCGCTTTCTGTGCAGCGATCTTTTCCTGCATATCCGCATTATCGGTTTCCATCTCGCTATACTGAGCCAGCATTTGCTCAAGGTCTAATTCCAGGTTACTTTTCTCTTCTTCAAGCGTAACCTTCTCCGCGATAACGTACTCGATCTGAGAGTTTTTCTCCATCAATTGCCAACCCAATAATGCGCAGGTGATGAACAAAAGAATGCACATCAGAACCAATAACTTGTTTACTGGGTTTTGCTTCGGAGCTGGAGCAGCCTTAGGTATATTGTCAGATTCACTCATAACACTGATCTAGTCGCAAATTTAATGAGTTCAAATAGTTATTTTCGACCAGCACTCCCGAGTTATAAACAGCGCTATATGTTAAACGATTTTGTTTCATTATTATTTCCAAGGGTATGTGCCACATGTGGTGCAACACTCATAGCTGATGAAAAGATCATTTGCATGCACTGCAAGGCTGACTTGCCACATGCGCGTTTTGCAGGCCAGAATGATAGTCCTTTAGCAAAGTTGTTTTGGGGTAGAATTGAACTAGACTGGGCCACATCAGGCTTCATTTTCGAGCGAGAAAGTAAGCTGCAGAAGTTGATTCATGATTTGAAATACCGTGGATCGGCCGAGACGGGTGTAGAATTGGGCAGGATGTTGGGTACGGAAATGCTTAACAACAATCTGGCAGATTCAGACGTTATACTCCCCATTCCAATTCATAAAGCGAAGAAGCGGGTTCGAGGCTATAACCAGGCAGAGCTGATAGCAATGGGGGTAGGTGAAGTACTCGGAGTTGAAGTTAGGAATGATGTGCTTGTTAGAGGTCGGAATACCAGTTCACAAACAAAGAAGGGCCGTGTTTCAAGATGGCAAGACCTACAGTCAATCTACGGTTTGAAGCAGAACGTTGACTTAAATCCAGGTAAAGTGCTATTGGTGGATGATGTAATCACTACCGGAGCAACGATTGAAGCCTGTGCAAGACAGCTTACTCAGATAAAAGGGGTAAGTGTAAGGGTAGCATCAGTAGCTTATGCTGCGTAATGGCAGAATCTTTAAACATATCATCAGTCGCGGGGAAAGCAGAGAGGTATGAGTCTTTGATACCTCAGCTTAATGCGTTGATAAGTGGGGAGCAAAACCTTATTGCGAACCTGGCAAATCTGAGTGCTGGTTTGTTCCAGGCATTCGATTTTCTATGGGTGGGCTTCTACATCGTGGAAGGAGATGAATTGGTGTTGGGCCCGTTTCAGGGACCGATAGCTTGTACCAGAATTAAAAAAGGAAAGGGTGTTTGTGGCGTTTGCTGGGAGAAGAATGAAACAGTTATCGTTAAAGATGTTGCCGAGTTTAACGGACACATTGTCTGCAGCCCAGATTCAAGATCTGAAATCGTACTCCCAATAAGAGACGCAAATGGATCGGTTCGGATGGTAATGGATATCGATAGTGATCAATTGGCCAACTTCGATGAGGTGGATAAGGAACAATTAGAGCGCCTGGTTTCCATTATAGAAATGACGTTATGATGTTGAGGACGTTGTTTTGGATGTCCTGTGTAGTATTGTTCGCGGCCTGTGCTCAGGTTAAAGCGCCAACAGGGGGACCAAAGGATGAGGAAGCTCCCAGAGATTCCATCAGCGTTCCAATGAATGGCAGCGTGAACTTCAGTACTGATCAAATCACTGTGAGATTTAACGAGTTCATTCAGCTGAACAACCTCAACCAAAAGCTTCTGGTTTCTCCTTTAATGGACAAACCCGATGTCTCTATTCGAGGTAAGAAGATGATCATTAAACTCACAGATTCACTTCGCGATGCAACAACATACACACTCAATTTCGGAGATGCGATAGAGGATATTACTGAAAGGAATCCCTATGAAAACTATCGTTACGTGTTTTCGACAGGCCCTTTTCTAGATAGCATAAGATTCGGTGGTAATGTATACAACGCACTAACGCTTGAGCCAGAGGAAGGTGCCGTTGTTATGCTCTATAAGAATGATACTGATAGTCTGCCTAGAACGGAAAGACCTTATTATGTGAGCAAGACAGACAAAGAGGGAGCCTTTCTAATCGAGAACATCAAGACCGACAACTATAAAGTTTTCCTACTCAAAGACAACAATAATAACTACCTGTTCGATCTTCCAAATGAACCCATCGGCTTCTTGGATCAATCGCTATCATTAGCCAAGGATACCTTTGGCATTAAGTTGAAGTTGTTCGAAGAAGATTACAAAAAGCAATTCTTGTTTTCGTATGACACCAAGTCTTATGGACTGCTGAAGTTGATATTCAATAGACCAACTGAGAAATTTTCGATCGAACCCATGGGGATGAATTTCAAGAAAGATTGGTTCATAAAGGACATGGGTACACAACGTGACACAATAGACTTGTGGCTGAGTGGTTTCGAAGGCAAAGATTCACTGAGGTTCCGAGTTTGTGATGGCGACTTTTGTGATACCATCCAATTTGACACATGGACTAAGTCACTGTTAGACAAGAACCCACTCAATGTTACTT
Organism: Phaeophila floridearum; assembly: GCA_036784835.1. Lineage (NCBI taxonomy): Eukaryota > Viridiplantae > Chlorophyta > Ulvophyceae > Ulvales > Phaeophilaceae > Phaeophila > Phaeophila floridearum. The sequence continues at coordinate 100,939 of JAYMFU010032173.1, forward strand.
CCAATGCTGCCGTACCGTTGTTCCCATACTTCAAGCAAACCAAGTTTAAGACGTCAGCTCCGATAAAGACAGTCAGCAGTACCAACGTTTCACTAACCGAAGATTCGTTGCCGGTTGATGCCAAGATATTTCAGACCGAAGGAGAATGGAAAGAAGCAGTAGTTGAATTCGAGTTTAAGCAAGACAAGTCGTATGAATTGACGCTTTTACCTGGTGCAATTGAGGATATTTACGGTCGCAAGAATGACACATTGAGGTATCGATTTAAATCGAGTAAAGCGGAAGAATACGGGAAGATTTTGTTGAGTGTTCAAACCGCAGATTCCGTGCCTTACACTGTTGATCTGCTCATGGAGAAAACGCTCATTAAGCGGTTCAAAGGAGCTGGGAAGTTGGAAACGACATTAGATAATTTGAACCCCGGTAACTACAGATTCTATTTACGAGTGGACTCCAATGGGGATGGAAAATGGTCCACTGGAAATTACGCTAGAAAGGAACAACCAGAGGCAGTCTATAGGTATGAAGGCAAAATAGAAGTAAAGGCTAATTGGGAACAGAAGATCGATTGGAACCTAAAGCCGGTTACAGATTCAGAGTAAAGCTGTCAGCATCTTTTGCAACGGGAAATTGCTCCCTAAACTTTTGTAGAGTTTCAAACTCAAGTGGGGCTGTGACCATGGCTTCCTCATGACCAAGTTTGGCTATTTCATTGCCTTTTGGGTCGATGACCAATGAGCCACCTTCGAACGTTAATCCGTTCTTATCGTCTCCGATTCGATTTACACCAACAACATAACATTGATTCTCAATTGCGCGAGCATGGAGCAATGTGTCCCAGGCATTCTTGCGAACTGCCGGCCAGTTGGCAACATAAACCAGTAGGTCGTAATCTTCCTGGTTGCGAGAGAACACTGGGAATCTTAGGTCATAGCAAACCTGTAAACAGATTCTCCATCCTTCAATATTCACGATTACGCGTTTCTGACCTTCAGTATAATGCTCATCTTCACCGGCCATTCTAAACAGATGACGTTTGTCATAGCTGTTGACATCCCCACCCGGGGTTACATGATAAAATCTATTGAAGTATTTGCTTGATTCTTCAACCGCAATGCTGCCCATCAGATGGATACCTTTCTCCTTACAAATTTTCTTCATCCAGGATAACCCAAAACCATCCTTAGCTGACTCTGCGATACCTTCGGGTAACATGGAAAAACCTGTGGTGAACATCTCTGGTAAAACCACAAGCTGAGGCTGATTAAGACTAGCAATCTGCGATTCGAAGTAGGTACAATTGGCTGCGGGATCTTCCCAGACCAATTCGCTTTGTATGAGGCTAACCCGAAGTGGCGTCACGGTTGACTGTTAGGTTGAGAGATGCCATCAGATGTTAGGCGTTCTCTCTTCATTTCAGTTGCGTACCATTCGTTGCATTCATACTTACACTCCCCATTTTTACCTACCATTTCGTAAACGGTAATGGTTGATGCAAGTGCAACCTGAGAGTAGTTTTGTGAGGCATTCTTAAAGCCACCCCATTCACTCTGCCACATCGTTGTAATAAGGCCCATTCCTCCCGAGGTAGGTGCCATTGAATTCATGAGCCCTTCTACATTACCAGCACCAGCATGATATATATGTAGCACGAAAAGCCTGAACCACAGATCACTTTTGTCGTACTTGATATTGTGATTCGTAAGGATTCTTTCAGCTTCAGGAATACATACCTCTCTAATTAGTTTGGCTGCAGCCCATCCCGACTTGTCAAAGTCTTTGCGGTCATCATGGTATTTATTAACCGTAAGTCCAAGATTGATTGCCACTTTCTTCATCAATTGGAAAGGGCCATATGCCTTTACGGGCGAATACTGAAGCTTATTTGGGCTTTCAATAAGAAGAATAGCCTGAGCGTAGAAAGGATCTGTCTTGTTCTCCGCGAATATTTCAATGCCACGACTAACGGAAGGTAATACTCTTCGGAATTTGTAGAACTCACTCTTGCCAGAGGTGATGTAAATCTTAGTGGCAGAGTCCAGATTGTAATGTGTTCGAATGCTGTCCTTAAACACATCTTTCTCTGGTTCTGTTTGAGCCTTCCATTCTTTGAAGTTGTGTACATCCAAAATGGTTCGCGTTTCCGCTATGTTGATTAAGCACGAGTCAGGATGTAGACACATGGCCTTTTGCCAGAATACTGGTTGAGCGAGTTTATACCAACCATCGCGATAGACCGTTGAATCAACCAGAAGATATCTACCCATGCTGTCTCCTTCAAATACCACTTCAAGCAAGACATCATTCTTGCCAAGTCGCTGTGCACTGGCGGTGAATCCAAGAAGTAACGTTAATGCAAGTAGATAAACGCGCATGAAGTAAATTTCTGGTTATATATTATCTAACGGAGGTGTATGTATGAATGTTATCAACAGGTGTGCCATAAAAAAAGGAGCCTGTTGAGGCTCCTCTTAAGATCATTCGAAAGCGACTTACATCGACTTCGAGAACAGATATCTGGTTAGGTAAATACCTTGCGACTTACCACCGTTTGGACTGTAAGCCGGGCTTTGAACACCTGCAGAAACGTTCTCAAGTGACCATCCACCGTCCATCAGTTCATTGATTTTCTTTACAGCTTGCGCATCATTTTCGTTGATGTTGCCGAAGTTGATTCCAACGCCACTGTAGAAGTTCTTCATTTTATCTTCAACCATCAGGTTACCATTTTGGTCTGTAACGAACATTCTAGATCGTCCTAATCCCATTGGGATAATAGACTCAACGGTCGTAACCATAAGGAATTTCTTTTTGCCTTCACTTTCCGGTACTTCCGGCTTGAAAGCATAGAATGAACTCGCAACGATCAAACCGATCGCAACGAATGCAAATGCTTTAGTTTTTGTCGTCCACTTTTTCATAGTACTCAGTTTAGAATTATATCGTTTAACGTTAACAGCTATATCTACAGCAAATGCTGTGCCGAAAAGTTACGTATTGCGTTACAAATTGATTGACACCGGACAAATTTATTTTAACACGGAATTAGAGTAAATCCCTACTTGACTTTTTTGCCAACTTATGTTGATGTGGTAACTTTCAAGTATCCAAGAATGAAAATCTAGACTGTATGGTTCAATTCAATTTCAAAATGAAAACAATATTTCAGTTAAGCTTACTGTTTCTGAGCACTTTGGCAGTAGCACAGCCCAATTCTGGGCTTCCTGGCGACATGAAACTTTCGCAAAGTGAACGAATTGGAATTGATGCGGTTGGAGAAACACAAAATCAAATAACAACTGTATGCGGTGAGTATACCGTTGCTGTAACGAAAGTTAAAGGGAAGCTATTTATCAATTCGTTTTCGAAAACGATGAGCCCATTGGCTTCTAGTGAGTTGCAGTTAAAAGAAGAAGAGGGAACGATGTACATTACTAACCTAATTGGTGGCTCTGAGAAAGGTCATGTGGTTATGTATTTGAAGGATTTTTCCAAAAGGGAACTACGCGCTTACGCATTAAGCTTCGATCCGAAAACAGCGAAACCTCTAGGAGAAGTTAAACTTCTAAAACGCTATAGCTACGGTAGCTTGCTGCTAGCGATCGGTGCTTTGACAGTTGAAACTTCTAAATCAGGTAACACATTTGCGGTACTGTTTAGGTCTAAGCCAGAGGACAAGAACGCAAGCGCTATGCCTGCAGAAGTTACAGTTTTTGACAACTCGTTAAATGAGGTCAATAGTGGAAAGTTTACTCTTGCCGGGTATAGAAAGGAAGTTCGTGTGCGTGGATTTCGCGTTGATGACAATGGCAATGTGGTGGTATCTCATATCACAAATTTGGGAGGAACACCAGGGTGGGATATCTACCATAGGCCTAAGAAGTTGGACAGGAAAGCATACGTGACTACTGTTGCCAATGCAAAGACAGGAATGCAAGGAAGAAGTTACGAAATAAGCATCCCTGGTCACATGGCAACTGAGGTAAGTGCTGAGCTAGGTGTAAACAATCAAGTGTATTGTATTGGAACCTACAATCTGCCACAGAACGTTGGAGCTGTGGGGAGCTTCTTTGCTACGATAGATGCCAAAGCAGGTAGTATTTCGTCAGTTAAGACAACCAAGTTTTCTGCAGCGGATCTACAAGGGGTAGAGCATGATATGTTGAAAAGTGCATTCACAATGAATGTTAATGTGATGAAGAACAAGAAAGCGAAAGGATTGTGGGGTGTCGACTTTAGCGGTAGCCGGCTAATGAATGACGAGTCTATTGTATTGGCGTTGGAAGAACGTTATGAACTCAACAAAGGATCTGAAGGGGGTGCAATTTACGCTGGTGATGTCCTTTTCGTTTGCTACTCAAGGGAGGGCAACCATCTATATACATCAGCGGTTCAGAAATGGGGTGGAACGAAGAAGTATGACAAGCTTTTCTGGTATACAAGAGAAACAGATGCGAAGGTTGTCTTGAAAGCCAGGTGGAAGAATGGTAAGAAACTGGAAGGTGAATCAAATAGCTGCATTCTGGTTTCTATTGATCGTACTGGTAAGGTTTCTCATAATTGGCTTTTCGAAGAAATGGGTAAGTACATCTACCTACGATTGGGCAATTCAAATTGCGTAGATGGAAGATGCGCCTTTCTAAGGACAAACGAAGTTTTGAGTGACAAGAAGAAGGAAATTCAAATCATGAGGCTGGATTAAACTACTGACCAATAAAATCCGTGGGGTCCAAATACCACATTTTCTTCCATCCCTGTGGGCTATTGTCAATTCTCCACACGTACGGAAGCAAAGTGCAAATAGAATAGTGCAGATGAGGTGGTTTCCCCGCGGCATTACCCGAAGCACCAACACGGCCAATAGACTCTCCAGCGCTAATAAATTGTCCTTTCTGTACCTCGCATGACTGCAGATGGGCATAGTAATGAAACCGCCATTTTGGTCCTAAAACAAGTGCAATATTTCCGCCCATTCCTACATAGCCTTCAAAGACAACAATGCCTGGGGTTGCTGAAACAACGGGCGTTCCCTCAGATGCGAATATGTCTACACCTTTGTGAGTGCCTGACCTACCCCAGGGGTAATACCAGAACGATTGAGGATGATAGTCACTTGTGGTCATCTCCCTTACAGGGTTGTTATAGAATTGCGGAATTGCGAGCCCAATAAACAAGATGCCCCATACACTGTACCAGAAAAGTTTACCAAGTTTTTTGAAGCGGTTCATGCTATGTAAACGGTGATTTCCTGTGACTTGGTGCCAAGAGTTACATACGAATTCAGGATTCTTAACAGTTATTAACTAGTACGATGAGGGAGTTAACGGTCATATTATTGATGGGAGTTGGTGTATCCGTTTTTGGACAAACACTAACCCAACGTGAAAAGAACATGATCACAGAGATCAATATGGTGCGAGAACATCCGAGTATGTACGCATACTATGTCACTAAATACATTGAGTACAGGTGTCCAACCAGAGAATGTATCTATGAAGGCAAGAAATTGGTAAGGATTCTTAAAGAAATGAAACCGGTGCCTATTTTAGAATATTCAGGTGAGCTTCAAAAGGCGTCAATACGTCATGGCAAATGGATGAAAGAAACTGGGTATTTCGCGCATTCACGTAATGAGTATGCAGAAAATCTAGTGGGTGGATATGAAAATACACGTGAGGCGGTTATCGCACTTCTCATAGACGATGGAGTGCCAGACCGAGGTCACCGTGAAAACTTATTGAACCCCCTTTACAAGAAGGTAAGTGTTCATGAAGCGCCAGGCAGGACAGCGGGATACAAGTGGGTTTTCATTCAAAATTTCAGCTGGTAGCTACAGCATCTTCCCGTTCGTGTACGTAGCTTTTTCGAACTCGTACCACTCTACTACTTCACATCCGTTAACCCGATAGATTTGGGTGAACTAGATAGGTTCCATGTTTTAACCGAATCAGCCAGAAAATATGGTAAATTTGATTTGAACCAATCCTATTGAAATGAAAAAGATTTTACTCTCTCTATTTATTATATCAGGCGCATTGGCATCTTTTGGACAATGTCCAGTTGTAACGTGTCCTGGCAACATCACAGTGGGCTCGGATTCTGGAGTTTGCGGTGCAGTTGTAACAACAACGGTAACTGCAATTGATTCCTGTGCACCTAATGTTAATCAGGTGTTTAATTATACAGGTTCAGTTCAATTCTGGGTGGTGCCACCTGGTGTTTCAACGGTAAGTATTACAGCTGAAGGAGCACAAGGAGCAACTAGTGCCAACCCTAACAATGGTAACGGTACCGGAGGTCTTGGTGGTACTTCAACCGGTAATCTTGCTGTAACGCAAGGAGACACTCTTTGGATATATGTAGGAGGTCAGGGACAAGTAACTACGCAGGGTAATTTAAGTGGAGGCGGATTCAATGGCGGTGGTCATGGAGCTGCCGGATATAGTGGTACAGGTTGGCTTGGCGGAGGAGGCGGAGGTGCCTCAGATATTCGTGTTGGTGGTCAGGCGTTGACCAATAGAGTAATTGTTGCTGCTGGTGGCGGTGGCGGTGGCTCAAATTGTAGCACGCCAAATGGTAATGCTGCTGGCGATGGCGGTGGATCGGTTGGTGGAGCAGGGATTTCATGTACGTCTGCTGGATTTGGCAATGGTGGTACACAGACCGCGGGAGGAGTTGCCAACGCGTATGGTTGGGATTGTGGCTCTGGCCCAGGTGTTTCAGGTGGAAACGGTGCACTTGGGGTTGGTGGTGACGCTGATGTATGTTCTGCTGGTGGCGGTGGTGGCGGTGGCTACTACGGTGGTGCCGGTGGTGACTTCGGAGGTGGCGGAGGTGGCTCTTGCTACCTTGGTGGTGTGACCGGTGGTGCTAGTACTGCAGGTACTAGAACAGGTAACGGTCAGATCACGATCACAACGACTGGGAATCCAGTAACGTTAACGCAGATAGCTGGGCTACCCACTGGAAGTCAGTTCCCAATAGGAACAACTACCAACACTTATGTAGCGTCTGGTACTGGACCAAATGATACGTGTTCGTTCACTGTTACGGTTATAGATTCTGGTGTTGCAACGGTTCTTGGCCCATTGAGCCAAGACACAATCTGTACATCTGCGGGTACAATGACGTTACCAGCTGGCACACCAGCGGGTGGTACTTATAGCGGTACAGGTGTAACTGGAAATTCGTTTGATCCAGCTGTTGCTCAGCTAGGTAACCATTGGGTATACTACACAGATACCGTAGGTTGTCAGAATGCAGATTCAGCTTTGATTACTGTGGTATGGTGTACTGGCATTGAAGAGGGAGCATTGAGTGACATCGTTACTATCGCACCAAACCCTTCTGATGGATTGTTCCAGCTGAGCATCCCTCAAGGTGAGTACTTTGAAAAGCTGGAGTTGTTTGATGCTTCTGGAAGAAAAGTTTGGACAGCAAATGATCCTAGGAATACTTCTGAGATTGACCTGACCAATATTGCTGATGGACTTTACATGCTGCACGTTGGAATGAAAGGACAGCAGCAAGTATTTAGAATTCTCAAGAAGTAATTTTGACATACTAGAAATTGAAGGGGGGCATCGCCTCCCTTTCCTTTCATATATAATCAATACAAGAAACGATGAAAAAATCTCTACTCACTTTATGGGGAGGTCTGTCAAGTTTGGTGATGCTTGCGCAATGTCCTCCTACTATTAGTTGTCCGGCTAACATTACTGTTAGCAATGATCCGGGGCAATGTTCAGCTGTAATTAATTATGCAACGCCAACGGGCATCGATACTTGTGCCCCAGGTGTTTTCACATTTACGAATTGTACAGCAACTGGGAATAATGGCCCAACTCAAACACAAGCCAACACTGCGTACACTAGCACCTCTCTTGCCGGAATGGTGCATGTTGTAAGTGGAATACAATATTGGAAGGCACCAGCAACGGCTGTATTCAGAATCGAAGCTGTTGGCGCGAAAGGTGCTGGAACCAATGGTGGCCGAGGTGCTAGAATGATTGGAGATTTTAATCTTACTGCAGGCCAGACGATTGCAATCATCGTTGGTCAAATGGGTACCGAACTTATTTCTGGACGCTTCGATTGGTCTGGTGGAGGTGGGAGCTTTGTTGTGGATAGCGCTACCAACACGCCTTTGGTAATCGCTGGAGGAGGCGGTGGGGCAGGTCAATTTGGTCTTGCAGCTGACGCTGATACCAATACTGCTGGTGTTGCTGGTGGAGGAGGCTATTCGCTAGGTGTAGGTGGCACGAACGGTGCTGGTGGTACCTGGGTAAATCAGACATCCGATGGTGGTGCAGGACTTACTGGAGATGGAGGTTCAGGCAATCCAAACCCTGCACCACAAGCATTTCTTAATGGTGGTCAAGGTGGTTGCAACAGTTGGTCAGGTGCAGCATGTGCGCCAGGCGGCTTCGGTGGCGGTGGTAGCACCAATAGGAATTCAACAACGTTCCGAGCTGCTGGTGGAGGAGGAGGCTACTCGGGAGGAGGAGCTGCTTATGGTAATGCAACCAGCGTGCCATTCGCAGGTGGTGGCGGATCCATCAACAATGGAACCAATCAGGTAAACGCGGTAGGATATGGCACAACACATGGTACTGTAATCATCACTGGCGTTGGGAGTGTTGTTCCAACCAGTCAGATTGCAGGATTACCCTCTGGTTCAGCATTTCCCGTAGGTACTACAACGAACACGTTTGTTACGTCTAATAGTGCCGGTGCAGACACATGCTCGTTCACAGTTACAGTTAATGATACGGGTCAAGCAACTGTTTTGGGTGCTTTGAGTCAGGACACGATCTGTACATCTGCGGGAACGATGACGTTACCTGCAGGTATACCAGCTGGCGGAACCTATAGTGGAACAGGTGTAACTGGAAATTCGTTTGATCCAGCGGTCGCTCAGCTAGGTAACCATTGGGTGTACTACACAGATACAGTAGGTTGTCAGAATGCAGATTCAGCTTTGATTACTGTGGTATGGTGTACTGGCATCGAGGAAGGTGCACTAAGTGATATTGTAACTATCGCACCAAACCCTTCTGATGGATTGTTCCAGCTGAGCATCCCTCAAGGTGAGTACTTTGAAAAGCTGGAGTTGTTTGATGCTTCTGGAAGAAAGGTTTGGACAGCCATTGATCCAAGAAATACTACAGAATTGGATCTGACCAACAATGCTGATGGACTTTACATGCTTCGTGTGGGTATGAAAGGACAGCAACAGGTTTTCAGACTACTTAAAAAGTAGATCTAATTCCCAAGTAATTGTAAAGGGAGGCATTGCCTCCCTTTTTATTTGTGTCTACCTTTGCACCTTCAACTAAAACCTAACCTATGAAAAGAGTATTACTTTCTATTCTTGCAGGAGCGACTATGTTGGTCGTACAGGCCCAATGTCCTTCTGTCACATGTCCTGGTAACATTACCGTTGGAAATGATTTCAACGTATGTGGTGCCACAATTAATTACAACGTTATTGCCCAAGATACTTGCGGAAGCGGCAGCCAAACTTTTACCCATACTGGTGGCGTTCAGTTTTTTGTTGTTCCAGCTGGTATTTTTCAAGTAAACATCAATGCATCTGGGGCACAAGGTGGTGCTAATGCACAGTCTGTGGCTGGTGGTCTAGGTGGCGATGCTTCTGGAGATCTTTCTGTCACACCTGGAGATACACTTTGGGTTTACGTAGGAGGAACTGCCGGCTTCAATGGTGGTGGACAAGCGGGTACTTCTGGAACATGTACCCAGGCGACTGGTGGTACAGGTGGAGGTGCATCTGACGTGCGAGTTGGAGGTCAGGCATTAACTAATAGGGTAATCGTTGCTGGTGGCGGTGGCGGTGCTGGTGGTAATCGTGTTCAAGGCTGCGCTCGAGGCGGTGGTGGAGGCGGTGGCGGAGGCTACTACGGTGGTGGTGGTGGACCCGCTTGGCCCCAGAATGGAACCATGGCTGGTGGTGGCACACAAACTGCTGGTGGTGCTGGTGGAACATCAACCTACACAACTGCTGCTCCAGCAAATAATGGTGCTGCAGGAGTGATCGGTGTTGGTGGTAACGGTGGCATAGAATTAAATAGTAACCAGGCTGGAAGTAATACAGCTGGCTCTGGAGGTACTGGAGGGGGTGCTACAGGTGGCGCTGGCGTATATACAGGAAATTTCACTGGTGGATCCGGTGGCGGTGGATCTAGCTATATCGGTGGTGTAACCAATGGTGTAACAAACTCAGGTACTCAAACTGGAGATGGCGTTGTAACCATTTCCTATTCCAACCCTGTTACTCTTACTCAGACAATGGGTCTTCCTTCTGGATCAATTTTCCCAGTTGGAACGACTACTAACGAATTTGTGGTTAGCGGATCAGGTCCTGGTGATACTTGTTCATTTACTATTACTGTAATTGATTCAGGTCAGGTTACTACACTTGGTGCATTAAGCCAGGATACGATTTGTACCTCTTCAGGAACGATGACGCTTCCTGCAGGAACACCGGCTGGTGGAACGTATTCTGGAACAGGAGTTACTGGCAACACTTTTGATCCAGCAGCTGCGGAAAGAGGTGATCATTGGATATACTATACTGATACTGTAGGCTGTCAGAATACGGATTCAGTATTGATAACAGTGGTATGGTGTACTGGCATTGAAGAGGGAGCATTGAGTGACATCGTTACTATTGCTCCAAATCCTTCGAATGGAGTATTCCAGTTGAGCATTCCCCAAGGTGAGCACTTTGAGAAGCTTGAACTATATGATGCTTCTGGAAGAAAGGTTTGGACAGCTATTGATCCAAGAAATACTACAGAATTGGATCTGACCAACAACGCTGATGGACTTTACATGCTTCATGTGGGTATGAACGGACAACAGCAGGTCTTCAGACTGCTCAAAAAGTAAGGCTGAATAAATAGAACTAGAAAAGGGAGGCATTGCCTCCCTTTTTATTTGTGCCTATTTTTATCGTACGACTAAAACCTATCTCATGAAAAAACTAATACTATCGATTGTTTCAGTTTTCGGATTATACGTGGTAAATGCGCAATGTCCTCCAACGATCAGTTGCCCAGGGAACATTACCGTTGGAACTGACTCAAACCTTTGTGGCGCTATCATTAATTATAACACACCCGTAGGTCTGGACACTTGTGGTCTCGGGGCCGATTCTGTTATGTATTCCGGCTCGATTATTAACTGGACTGTTCCAACAGGAGTAAATTCGATGACTATCGAAGTGCGTGGTGCCCAGGGTGGTGATGCTCCAGGTGTTACTGGTGGATTGGGAGCAGTTATGATTGGTGATTTCACTGTAACTCCTGGTCAAGTATTGAAGGTTTTAGTTGGACAACAAGGTGTTGCGGGCATCAATACCTCGGATCAGTCTGGCGGAGCAGGCGGAGGTGGCACGTATGTCACAGACGCTTCAAACAATCCGTTGATCATTGCTGGCGGTGGTGGCGGTGCTATGGCTTACGTTTGGGGTGGCTCAGGCGCAGTCCCTGGTGGTCCCGGACAGACAACTCAGAACGGACAGCAAGGTGACGGTGGCGGTTCGGCTGGTGGTACTGGTGGAAATGGAGGTGTGACTTTCCCTTGGACTGGATGGCATTCTGGCACTGGCGGTGGAGGACTACTGACGGATGGAGTTGGCACTACTAATGGAAGCCCTTCGTATGGTACTCCAAATGGACCAGGACGAGCATTCGTAAATGGCGGTGCAGGTGGTACTGGTGGTTCGGCTGGAAGAAATGGAGCTTTTGGCGGTGGCGGTGCAGCAGGCTATACTGGTGCTGGTGGCGGAGGTTATTCAGGTGGTGGATCTGGTTCACATCAACAGACACGAACTTATTCTGGAGGAGGGGGGGGATCCTTTAATGGAGGCACCAACCAAAGCAATACTTCGGGGGCAAATAGTGGAAATGGATTTGTGAAGTTTAATTGGGGAGGTGCAGCGCAGCCTACAACGCAGACGTCTGGATTGCCAAGTGGTGCTCAGTTCCCTGTTGGAACAACGGTCAACACGTTTGTAACATCAAACGGTTTGGGAAGTGATACATGTTCATTTACAATCACTGTAATCGATTCTGGTCAGGTAACTGTTCTAGGGGCATTAAGCCAGGATACCGTTTGTACTTCTTCGGGAACTGTAACACTTCCTGTAGGAACGCCAGCTGGCGGAAACTACAGCGGGACAGGTGTAACAGGAAACACTTTTGATCCTGCAACTGCGGAAAGAGGTAATCATTGGATCTACTACACAGATACTGTTGGATGTCAGAATACGGATTCAGTATTGATAACAGTGGTTTGGTGTACGGGTATTGAGGAAGGTGCACTAAGCGATATTGTAACTATTGCTCCAAATCCTTCGAATGGAGTATTCCAGTTGAGCATTCCACAAGGTGAGCACTTTGAGAAGCTTGAACTATATGATGCTTCTGGAAGAAAGGTTTGGACAGCTATTGATCCAGGAAATACTACAGCATTGGATCTGACCAACAACGCTGATGGACTTTACATGCTTCATGTGGGTATGAACGGACAACAGCAGGTCTTCAGACTGCTCAAAAAGTAAGACTGAATAAATAGAACTATAAAAGGGAGGCATTGCCTCCCTTTTTTGTGTTTGAACTATTGTCCTTGCCTGATAGCAGTATTGGGCTTACATTTACTGTAACTACTAAACGAAACCTATGAAACTTAATTACTTCCTGTTAACAGCTAGTGCAATGATTATGGTAGCAATTTCTGCCAATGCACAGCTGTACACATTCAATTCACATGGCTTCAGCACTGCTGGTGCTACGGGTTTGAACGGCCCGACATTAGGGCAATGTCAAACCGCATATTCTGCTACAACCTGGGCAAGCAATACGGCTTACTTGAACATGTATGAGCAAGGTATCCAAGTATGGACAGTACCTGTTTCAGCTACTTACAGAATTGAAGCGGCCGGTGCGAAAGGTGCTGATGGAGGTACAAATTCCAATCAGGCTGGAGGCAAAGGTGCATACATGAGTGGTGAGTTTTTCCTTACGCAAGGAACCAAGCTTAGAATTATTGTTGGTCAGGAAGGCCTTCCTGCACCTTATGAATCAGGTGGTGGCGGAGGAAGCTTCGTGTACACTGATTCCAGTTCCGCGTTTCCTATGATCGCTGCAGGTGGTGGCGGTGGTGCCGGAAGAACAAATGCAGGTGTAGATGGTGATACGTTGACATCTGGAACGCAAGGCACGTCTGGGCCTGACCCGGGGGGAGCTGGAGGTACTAATGGCAATGGAGGAAGCAAGAATGTGCACACCAACTATTCCGGTGCAGGAGGAGCAGGATGGTTGCAAAATGGTCAGAACGGTATTGATAGCCGAAGTGCTGCATATATGCCTAACAGTGGTGGAAAGGCCCCAAGGAACGGAGGATTTGGAGGTGATAACACGACAGGTGTTCACAATCCAGACGGAGGATTTGGTGGCGGTGGTGCTGGCCGAGGCTTCAATTATGCAGGTGCTGGTGGCGGAGGTGGATTCTCTGGTGGCGGTGCTGGTGGTCACAACAGTGGCGGTGGCGGTGGTGCCGGATCTTATAATTCTGGCAATAACCAAATGAACATGGTGGGAGCCAATGATAGCATTGGTTACGTGATCATTACCAAGGTTTGTAATCCTGACTCAAGCTCACAGACTGTTAACATCTGTGCTGGTGATACATTCTATATTGGTAACAGTGCATATGGATCCTCAGGTGTATACCAGGATGTACTGCAAGGAGCAACTTGCGACAGCATTGTGACAACAACAGTCAACGTAGCTGCGGCTATCAATAACACAGTGACGCAAGTTACATGGCCGTTGCAATTGGTTTCTAATGAATCGAGTGCTACATACCAATGGTTAGACTGTAACAACAATATGGCAGTGATTCCAGGTGCCACATCGCAGAGCTATAATCCAACAGCGAATGGAAGTTATGCGGTGGCCGTTACAGTAGGTAATTGTACGGATACCTCTGCTTGCGAGACTGTAACAACGGTAGGAATTGAGCAGCACGCTATCAGCGGTGTTGCAGTTTCTCCGAATCCATCGAATGGATTATTCCAGTTGTCAATTCCAAAGGGTGAGTACTTCGACAAATTGGAACTATTTGATGCGAGTGGAAGAATGATCTGGACAGCTGCTGAACCAAAGAATGTGACGCAAATCGATTTGCGAGAAAACGCAGATGGATTGTACATTCTGCACGTGGGTGTGAATGGACAAAAGCAAGCATTTAGACTTATAAAGAAATAGCATCGGAATGATGTATTAATAAAGGGAGGCATTGCCTCCCTTTTTATTTGTACCTACTTTTGCACCCTCAACTTAAACCTGATTTATGAAAAGATTATTACTATTTATTGCAGTTGGTTTTGGAGCGATGTCTGCGAATGCGCAGTGTCCACCAACAATCAGCTGTCCGTCCAACATTACCGTTGGAACTGATCCGAACCTTTGTGGTGCGGTGATCAATTATACTACCCCGGTAGGCTTAGATACATGTTCCACTGGTGCAGATTCGCTAATGTTCACGGGTTCTATTGTTAACTGGATTGTGCCAGCGGGTGTAACCAATCTTACCATTGAAGCACGTGGTGCTGAAGGCGGAACGGGATCTTCTTCAAATACGACTGGTGGACTTGGCGCTATCATGATTGGTGATTTCTCTGTAACACCAGGCGATACTTTTCAAGTCTTAGTTGGAGAGCACCCATCAGCTACGGGTTCAACCAATGGTGGTGGAGGTGGTACGTTCGTTGTTGACATGGCGAACAATCCAGTCATCATCGCAGGTGGCGGTGGCGGTTCTTCACAAACGGTAGATTCCCCAAACAAGCATGGAAATGTCACTACTACTGGCGGAACTGGTGCTGGTGGTGGCGGAACTGGTGGTGCTAACGGAAACGGTGGCAACATCGGAGCATCATTCGCTTCTGGCGCTGGTGGTGGTTTCCTAACTGACGGTCAAGACGGCTGGACTGCGAATACAGGTGGTCACTCCTTTCTCAACGGAGGAGCTGGTGGTACTGGTGGAGCCCGTGGTGGCTTTGGTGGTGGAGGTACCGGTTCTGGTTATGTTGTAGGTGCCGGTGGCGGTGGCTACTCTGGTGGCGGTTCAGGTTCTAACAGTGCTGGTGCAGGCGTTGGTGGAGGAGGTGGCTCCTTCAATGGCGGTACTAACCAAAACAATACAGGTGGCGCTAACATGGGACACGGGTTTGTGAAGTTTTCTTGGGGTGGCGCGGGTCAGCCTACAACGCAAACTTCTGGACTTCCCAATGGCTCGCAATTCCCTGTTGGAACAACAACGAACACGTTCGTTACCACCAACAGTGCAGGAACTGACTCATGTACATTCACGGTGACCGTAATTGATTCTGGTCAGGTAACTGTTCTGGGAGCATTAAGCCAGGACACTATCTGTACTTCTGCTGGAAACCTTACACTTCCTGCTGGAACGCCTGCGGGTGGAAACTACAGCGGTACTGGTGTATCTGGTAACTCTTTTGATCCTGCCGTTGCTCAGATTGGTGACCATTGGATCTACTACACAGATACTGTTGGATGTCAGAATACTGATTCTGTGATGATCACAGTTGTATGGTGTACTGGAATTGCTGAAGGTCCACTAGGCAGCATTGTTAAAATTGCGCCTAACCCTTCTAAAGGCATCTTCAACCTTTCTATCCCTGATGGAGATTACTTCGATCAATTGGAGCTATTTGACATCTCTGGTAGAAAAGTTTGGATGGCAGCGAATCCGCGTAATACGAAATCAATTGATTTACGTGAGCAATCTGAAGGAATGTACATGCTATCTGTTCGCATGAACGGAAAACATCAGACTTTCAGACTTGTAAAGAAATAGTACGAATCGTACTTAACAGAAAGCCTCTCGGAAACGAGGGGCTTTTTTGTTGGTGAACTAAGAACAGTGAAGATCAAGGTAGATTCTCAAATTTCATATGTTGAATAAGTTCTTTAAAGTAGTCCACACTCCAAATATCGAGGGCGTTCTCGTCTTTTATAAATCTTACTACGTCCTCTTTGATATTTCCTGTGGAAACTGATTCAATTTTTTGTTCAAGTTCTTGAAGAATCTGATCCTTTGTTATTTCATTGTTAGCCCAATCTTTTGTGTCGAGCGCTCTTTCCAGGAAATGTGTGACATCTAAAGGAATACCTTGTTTGATATACCACTCCATATCATACCAATCCCTGCCTTTTACTCGATTCTTCCATTTTCGGTACAATAACGCATGTAGTTTACCGGCAAATAGCGATGAAGGTGTAAAGCACTTGACATAAAATGAATGAGGTCTGATTAGTAGTTTTTGCTCTGTGGAGAATTTCAAAGGAGGTTCCTTATCTACCTCAATCTTGATTTTAATATTTCTGTTGGATTTGGAGTTGGCTCCTATTTGTTCAACAGTTTCTTGAAGAACTATTTCCTGTAGTACAGTCTCTGATTTCAAAAATGCGGAATCGATGCTTGATTGTGTTGCCTTTTTCTTTTCTCGAACTTTCACTGTGAATCCAAGCGCATTGAATTCTTCTACAATTGCTTCAAAGTATGGTTCCAATGAGAATTCTGGTTCTGACTTTAGTAACGAGAAATCCATGTCTTCAGAGAACCTATCCAATTTGTAGAATATTCTAAGTGCCGTTCCACCATAGAAGGCTGCATGTTCAAAGAAATCTGTTCTGGAAAGGGCAGCCAATGTTATTTCCTGCATAATTTCTCTTAGAGCGTGTAGTATTTCTTCCTCGTTCTTAGGGTCGTATTCTTTTATCCATTCTTTGATCATAGTCTTTGTAAGGTTTTATGGAGCATTGCAATACTGTGCTGCTTTGGTGCATTCTGTATCCAAGTGCGGATAAGTCCACGTTTGAGCTTTTTTAAGTCAGCAGAGTCTATTCGTAAATCTTCAATAAGAAATGCTTGAGTCTGAGGAACACTTCGGAGGTTAACGTGTGGTGTGAGGATAATTTTATCGCAAATGGCTTTTTCTGCTGATGCTATTAGAACAGATTGTGTCTTTGTGAGTTTTATATTGCGTATCCCGTAAGAATAGTAGGGTAAGGGAAGCTGTCGGTATGAAAATCTACCCGCCTTAGTTTTGTACTTTTTTGAGGGTCTGGTGGTAGCTGATATCGTCTCATAAGTGCGTTCTGGAATTAGTTGCCAAAAATCTAAGGCAGATTCCATTGTTACATAACTTGGTCCACGAAGATGATTAGCGATTAAGAAAGGTTCTGGTAACGATGTCTGTAGTTTGGGTCCTGGTAGATACAATCCTCTTCGAATTGAAATAAGGTCACCGTTTTTTAGGAGCTCACTTATTTTGTCATTAGGACGCTTGTAGTTTTTTAGTAGTTCCAGTATTAATTGTCTTGTTATCGGGGTTTCAGAGTATTTCTTGAGTAAATCACGAATCTCCATAGTGTTAGATATTTGTGTAATAATCGGTAATATTCCGATTAAACAACATAAATATAACAATAAAAACATGATAAATAATATATATACAATCGGTTGTTGACCGATTAAACACCCGATATATTACATACAACTTGACACCATTTTGATTTTTTAGTGACCGCGGGAGGGGACGTTTCGGGTGGAAATTGCCTGGTAGGCAATTTCAGAAACGGGCCAGGTGTGTGCGCTGCCGGGGTGAGAAGCCGACCGCTGTTGGGGTATCTAAGGTTGTTATATGCCCGTTTTTCACCTAAGTTAGCATCATGAAACCGATTTTAACCGCCATACTAGTCTGTTGTATATACCTCTCAAATGCCCAAGTTCTAAGATGGGCACAAGGCTATGGTTCTACTAGTTCTGATGCTGTCATGGGTTTCTGCCGAGATGGAAAGGGTAACTTATACTCCACAGGATGGTTCACTGGTACCATCGACTTCGATAATGGCCCTGGGGTGTTTAATATGACGGGAACCCGGGATCTTTTTGTCCTGAAACAAGATTCGAGCGGAAATTTCATTTTTGCAAAGCAAGTTGGCGGCATCGGTAACTGTGATGCACAAGATCTAGCCATTGATAGTCATGGTAATATTGTAATTGTTGGCCAATTTTCTGGAATGCAGGATTTTGACCCAGGTGTTGGGGTGGATACCATCAAATCTTGGTCCAACACCAACAAGAACATATTTGTACTCAAGTTAGATTCAAGTGGTAACTATCTATGGACTAAAACATTTGGAAATTCAAGCACAGAGACCGCAGATGAGGTTGAAATAGATTCACATGATAGGATTGTGCTTTCAGGAAGTTTTGGTGATTCTTGTGATTTCGACCCTGGTCCTGGGAGAAGTGTTGAGTACGGAGTAAGTAATAGTAACCAGTTTGCACTGAATTTGAATTCGAATGGGTCCCTACGGTGGGTGGCATCATTTGGTGGAACAACTTCTTTTACAACCTATGGAGGATTCGATGTTACCCCAGATAATGGATGTGTTCTCTCAGGAGCGTTCATGGATTCCTTGGTAGACCTTGACCCTGGACCAGGTACTTTTCATGCGAATCATTTCCATTCAGTGGACGTCTATCATGTTAAATTGGATTCGCTTGGAAATTTCGTGTGGGGTGCTGTTACGTCAGGCCTAAGTACTCTCACTCCATATGATCTTAAGGTTCTTCCGGACGGTAGAGTAATTTCTGTTGGTACCTTCTCAACGAATATAGATCTAGATCCAGGAGGAGGAACATTTACGAAGACTTCCGCTGGTGGGAATGACGTTTACGTTCAGTTGTTATCAAGTGCTGGGACTTTCGTTCGGGGTGCGACATTTGGTGGAACTGCGAATGAGATTCCTTGGGACGTGCATTACGATAGTGATTTGAATGTGGTCATTGGAGGTGCATTTTTTGGCACGACTGATTTTGACCCGTCCCCTGGTAATGTGAATAAAACCGCTCTAGGCACGAAAAGTGATATTTATGTATTGACTCTCGATTCTCTGTTGGCTTATGATTGGGTGGCGGCAATGGGAGGCACGAACGGAACAGATGTAGCCAACAGAGTTATTCCTAGTGGTGCCAATGATGTCTATGTTGCTGGTAGGTTTGAGAGTACTTGTGACCTTGACCCAAGTCCTGCTACGGCCAATTTTGTTGGTGCAGGTGCTGCTGACTTCTTTATCGCCAAAATCTCACCTAATTTCCCGGTAAATATTGAGAAAATCGACACTAAACATTACACAGTATATCCAAATCCTACTAAAAGGTTTGTATCGATAGAGTCCGAATCGATAATTGGGCAATATACTGTGCACAATAGTATTGGTTCTGTTGTAATGAGAGGTCTGGCAAATAGCAATATTGCCCATCTTGATTTCCAAGGGATTCAATCTGGAATTTTCAGTATCGTTACGAAGACTGGAGTAGTCAGGGTCATTAAATCCAACTAACAAAGATTCACATGGCAAAACATCTTTTGTCTTTGTTCTTGCAATAATACTTTACGGTCACATCAGTGGTCAATCGCAAGGCTGGGCTATCACTTGTCCGTGTACACATTCTAGTAATAACTGCATTAATCAAGTTAGGGCTATTACTACTGATAGCTCAGGCTTCGTTTACGCTGTTGGTGAGTTTACAAGGAGGACTGATTTTGATCCAGGGCCAGGTGTGTGCGCTGCCGGGGTGAGAAGCCGACCGCTGTTGGGGTATCTAAGGTTGTTTTTGGAGGATTGCAGATCATCCCTAGTCCGAAGTCTAAATCAAAACGCCAATTGCAAAGCAATTGCGTCTCCTGCGCTCCCACAAAACAAAAGCGAGCTTTGTTTTTGCTCGCTTCGGTGCCGTTATTGCGTTTTGGTTTTTTAGTGACCGCGGGAGGATTCGAACCCCCAACCCTCAGAGCCGAAATCTGATATTCTATCCAGTTGAACTACGCGGCCAGAAAATTGTTTTTTCTGAGACGTATCGCTCGATTCAGAAAAATAGGAGCCAAATATATAGTAATTTGGAGCAATAATAGGCGATACAAAGAGTTTATTGTGTTGCACAATGAGGAAGGTTCTTCTCTCCATATTTACCTGCGTAACAATGGTTACGGGCGCTCAACAATTGGCCAATTCTTCATGGGAAGGTCCGATTGGAACGTGGCGTGATCACCTGCCATTTAATGACGCTATCGCAGTAACGGAATCATCCGATAAGGTCTATTGTGCAACCAATTCTGCGGTCTTCTCATTCAATAAGGAAGATTTTGTTGTCGACCGACTTTCTACTATAGACGGACTGTCAGATGTAGGTATTGGAGCTTTGCGCTACAACATTGTTGAGAACGCACTTGTGATTGCGTATGTCAACGGTAATGTTGATGTGATTAAGAACAATGAAATCATCAATATTCCAGCCATCAAGAATAGTGATATCATCGGAGACAAAGGGATCAACCAAATCACCTTCTTTGGTTCTCTGGCTTATATGTCGTGCGGATTCGGAATTGTTGTGGTTGATGTTAGCAAGAACGAAATCAAGGAGACATACCTCATTGGTCCACAAAGCAGTTATGTACACGTTAATGATGTAGATTTCTACAACGGAGATATCTATGCTGCAACGGATGTCGGTATCTATCAGGCTTCTTTAAGCAGCCCTAATTTGTCTGACTTCTCCAGCTGGTCCGTACTAGGGACTGTCCCTGTTGTTAAGTACAATGCTTTAGCGGCATTTGGTACAAAACTGCTGGCCAATAGAGCAACCACTGTATATAACGGTGACACCCTGTACGAACTTGATAATTCAACATGGTCGCAAGTAAGCGAGGTATACGGGCTCGATAATGTTGACTTGAATGTGATTGGCGAAAGAATCTTCATCACCCACAATGGTAACATAGATGTTTTCGATACTGCAATGGTCAAAAAGGAAGAGATATTCTCATACAACAATTCGATTTCACCTTTCCCGAAACAAGCCCTGCGGGCATCTGATGGTTGGATATATGTTGCAGATCAGTACTATGGATTGGTACGGGCACTGAATAGTTGGAAGGCTGAATTCTACACACCTAATGGCCCTGCAACACCTTTCGTATTTGACATGGATGTGTCAGGAACAACAATTGCAGTGGCGGCTGGGGGGTATACAAATGCCTTTTTGAATAAGTATACACGCGATGGTGCTTATCATTTCAAAGACAACAACTGGACCTCCCATTACTGGTTCAATAACGCTGCTTTGGATACAGCATTTGATGTAGTTGCGGTGGCTATCGACCCTAAAAACCCTTCAAGGTTCTTTGCTGCATCATGGGGTAGAGGTTTGTTGGAATTCGAAGACGACAAGTTAAAGACAGTTTATTACAAAGGGAACTCAGCATTGGAAGAAAGAAATGGTTCAAATGGTTGGGTTGGCGTTGGTGGATTGAAGTTTGACAGTGAAGGTCATTTGTGGATGACGAATTCATACCACTTTAAAGGACTGGCGTTGCTAACAAAAGGAGGAACATGGAAGAACTTTAGCTTGACGCCTTACGCAGACGACAATACCGAGATAACGCATATTGAAATTGATGACTTCAATCGCATCTGGATCGTTCAACCTAAAGCAAATCGGATCGTTGTTTACGATTACAACGGAACACTTTTGGACGAAAGCGATGATGAAATTCGGGTACTTACGAGTACGGGAGGTCAGGGAGATCTTCATGGAGATAGGATATTCAGTATCAAGAAGGACTTGGACGGGGAGATGTGGATCGGATCCAATGAAGGTGTAGCAGTGGTATATGCACCTGGAAATGTATTTGACGGAGGAGACTTTGACGCACAGCAGATACTCATAGAGCAGGATGGTACTGCACAAATCTTACTTGAAGCTGAATCTGTTACCAGCGTTACAGTGGATGGTGCAAATCGAAAGTGGTTTGGTACAGAGAAAGCTGGTGCGTTCCTGATGACTGAAGATGGACTTCGTGAAGTCTTCCACTTCACCAAATCCAACAGCCCTTTATACTCGGACGCTATTTCAGCAATAGCTGTAAATGATGAGAATGGCGAGGTACTCTTTGGTACGGATAAAGGGATTATTTCGTTCAAAAGCACCGCAACGGCACCACAGGCGAATTATGATTCTGTAGTGGTTTACCCCAACCCTGTGAGACCTGGATATGATGGACTTATTGCTATCAAAGGCCTCATGGGTGATTCGGATGTGAAAATCACTGATGCTGCTGGTAATGTTATCTATGAGACCCTTTCATTAGGAGGTCAGGCTATATGGAATGGAAAGTCGTTTGACGGCCGTAGAGCGGCATCTGGAGTATATCACGTTTTGTCAGTTAGTCCAAGTGGACGTCAAGACCACGTGGCAAAGATCCTCTTCGTAAATTAGTAAGTAATGCGCCTGCTCTGGCTCATATTGTTGGCCCCAGTTTTGGGTGTCAGTCAGAACCCTTCGGTGATCTGGAAGGACCATTTGCCCTACAATGATGTGGAAGGAATTTCACTCTCAAACGACAAGGTGTATGCACATACAAAGCATGCAATTTTCTCCATTGATTTTGAAACAAAAGAGACCGTACGGCTTAGCAAGATTGATGGATTGAATGAAGCCTTGATCAGCGATATACAATTCGTTCAGGACAAGCAGATGCTGATAGTAGGGTATTCAAATGGCAATATTGACATAGTCGAAGGCAATAGTGTTCGAAATGTGTCTGGCATTAAATCAAGTGCGATCATAGGGGATAAGAACATATACGAGATTATAACTTGGAATGACTATGCATTCATCTGCTGCGGTTACGGCATAACGAGAATGAATCTTAAGACCTACCAGATCGAAGAATCGTATATCATTGGAAATAGTGGCACTAATCTTCGGGTAAATGATCTAATGGTTGAACGTGATACCATTTTCGCAGCTACGGATCTCGGGTTGTATTATGGAGACATGAATAAGAATTTGATTGATCACAATCAGTGGGTAGCTGATACATTCTTCACTGGGCATCGAACCAATTTGGTAAGCTCATTGAATGGTGTGCCGTGGGTCAATATCAAAGAGACTGCTTATAACGGTGATTCTGCTTTTCAAAGGGTGAATGGGGCTTGGAGTAAGGTCATTCAGACAACGAGCAGAAACAGTTGGTCCATGCAAGGATACAATAACGGCATGTTGATTTCGCACAACAACAGTTTTCAGTTACTGAATGCGAACGGTGCTATTGTGCAAGATTTTTTTGGCCAGGGCCCGAAGGAGGTATTAAGAGATTCGCGAAGTCATTATTGGTTGGCTTCTGGATATGCTGGTCTCATTGAGATCGACACCAATATGTTGATCAAGCAATACTTCGTTCCTGATGGGCCTTTAACTAGCAATGTGATGGATATCGAGATCACAAGCGAAGGTGTTTGGGTTGCACCGGGTGGTCGAAACAGTAGCTGGAATAATTTCTGGAGGATAGATGGTTTGTTCCATTATCGGGATGAAGATTGGAATACCGTCAACGGTATTAATCATTCTGAATTGGACACGTGCTATGATTTTGTAAAAGTGAAAGCAGATCCGTCTGACCCAGACCACATTTTTGTGGGGTGTTGGAGCAGGGGATTGTTAGAATTCGACAATGACCAACTTGTGAATATCCATGGACCAGGGAACAGTACCATTCAATCCAGACCTGAGTTGTACTGGGTAGGCGTGGGTGGCATTGATTTCGATGCAGGAGGCAACATGTGGGTTACCAACTGTTATACCTCAACTCCACTTCAGGTCCGAACTACAAATGGTACTTGGAAGTCATTTAGTCTTGGACAGACCATTCAGCAAACAACAGCAGTTGGCGAAGTGATGGTAGATGACGAGAACTATGTTTGGGCACTAGCTTCTAAAGATGGGCGAGCAGCGGTGTATGATCACAAGGGAACCATTCTCAATGAAACCGATGATGAATGGATCGGGCTTTCGGGTTTGATAGGAAACGGATCTATTCCAGGCTCCTATACATCATGCTTGCATCTTGACCGTCAGGGGAAAGTTTGGCTAGGTACCAACGATGGTTTGGCAAGTTGTCAATCAACAGCTGAATTGTTCAATGGCAATATGGATTTAACAATTGCCCAGGATAAGTATCGCACGGGAGAGAGAATGCTTGCTTACGAGACAATTAACGCCATTGCTTCAGATGACGGTAACCTTAAATGGATAGCAACCTCCAATTCAGGTCTTTATCTTTTGAGTCCTGATTGTGATATCGTACTTGCGCATTTCACAGAAGAAAACAGTCCATTGTTTTCGAACCATGTATTGACATTAAAATTGGACCCTTCCTCCAGTGAATTGTTTGTTGGAACGGCCAAGGGAATTATGTCGTTGAAGTTTCTTGCTTCGCCTAACGTTGCAGAGCTAAACGCACCAGTGGTGTACCCAAACCCAGCTCCTCGGGATGCCATGAAGATTAGTGGAGTGCCATATGGTACAAGGATTTCTATACATGATGTTCAAGGGAAAGTAGTTGCTGAGGACATCAATTACTCAGATCAGACTGATTATGATATTGGTAAGCTTTTGAGTCCAGCACAAGGGAAAGGATTATATTTCCTGAAGCTTTCGTCAGCCACTGGCGACACACAGGTTACACAGAAGATCATCATTACACAGTAGCATGAAAGGGGTAACGGAGTGCATCATTCTGGGTCGAAGAAAATATGGTGACAGCTCTTTTGTGGTACAGTCTTATACCAGAGAAAGAGGTAGAATGGACTTCGTAATCAGAGGAGTTTCCCCAAAAAGCAAGAAGAAACGTAAATCACATCTTGAGCCACTAACGGTGGTAGAGCTGTCCTACACGTCTGGTAAAGGAGAGTTGTTCAATGGCAACGAGACAAGAATGGTGCAGGTGCCGGCAACTATCCATGAAGACATCAGAAAGACTGCGATTGCAATGTTTACAGCTGAGGTGCTGGAGTCCGTTTTGACTACCAGTGAGCAAGATGAGGTGGTTTTTGATTTTATCTGCGATTGCATCCGTGAATTGGATGATGAACCGTACGCAGTTAATTGGCACCTTTGGTTCCTTTGGAAGTTAACCAGATTCCTTGGGTGTGAGCCCGACCTGACTAATATAGAAGACGCTAAGTATTTCGATTTGGTTGAGGCTGTGTTTACCAGTGAAATTCCACCTTACGCATATTATATTGGTGAAGAATTAATTGGTGACTTTAAATTCATCCTTACGCGCAATTATGATCAGGCTTCTGGATTAATTCTTAGCAATGCTGGACGCAAAGAACTGCTTGATGCAGTTATACGTTATTATGAATTACATTTGGAAGCCCTCAAGAATATCCGATCTTTAGAGGTGCTTGAAACCGTATTTTCGTGAGGAAATTAACTTCCCTTTTGACCCTTTCTTTCCTGCTGATATCTGCTGTAACCTTCGGGCAGAAGATCAAAGTAACATCTGGCGAACAAGGTGAGCCAATCGAGAGTGTTAATGTGATCAACACTTCCGGAAAGAAGAAAGTAACTACTAATGCCAAAGGTGCATTTGACTTGAGTGCTTTTGGAACCAGGGATACATTAGTGATCAGCCATGCTTCGTTTCGCAAACGAACGCTAACAGTGGATGAGGTAAAGTCATTAGGGACTGTTGCATTGGAGCTAGATGTTATCATGCTGGATCCTTACACCTTTTCAGATTCACGAGTAAAGGAAGAAAAGCAGCCCATTACCAGAAAAATTGAGGTGATTAGTAGTAAGAAAATTGCCTTTAATAACCCTGCAACAGCAGCAGATGCTTTGGAGGTAGATGGGGAAGTATACGTCCAGAAAAGTCAGATGGGCGGAGGCAGCCCGGTCATTCGAGGTTTTGAGGCGAACCGTGTGTTACTTGTAGTGGATGGGGTGCGCATGAACAATGCGATTTATCGAAATGGTCACCTGCAAAACGCGATTACCATTGATCCTTCGATGCTGGAACGAGCCGAAGTGTTTTTTGGACCTGGATCTGTGATTTATGGTAGTGATGCATTGGGAGGTGTGGTTCATTACTACACAAAGGACCCAGAGTTCGCGGAAGCGAAAGACAGCATGATTGTACAGATGAATGTCTTCAGTCGCTTTGCATCTGCGAACAATGAAGCCACAGCACATGTCGATTTTACTCTGGGTGGCAATCGATGGTCGTCTCTTACATCATTGTCGTTCTCAGAATTTCAAGACTTACGTTCAGGAACATTCAGGGACCCTAATTACGAAGATTTTGGAGCAGCATCATTTTATGTGAATACCGTTGATGGTGTTGATACGATGATTACCAACACTGACGATAGGGTGCAAGTGGGAACCGCGTATGGTCAATTGGACGCGATGCAGAAGTTTCGCTATAAGTTCAGCGATAGTCTTGAGATGTCATTAAACCTGCAAGTGTCGCGAAGCTCTGATATACCTCGGTACGATCAACTCTCATTGATGAGCAATGGTCAACCAAAGTGGGCAGAATGGTATTACGGACCACAACAACGTTATTTTGGAAGTCTAAAAACCACGATCAGGGCAGGCAATGCCTTGTTCAACCGTTTGAATATCATTTTGTCTGCTCAGAAAATAGATGAGGATAGAATCAACAGAGCGTTTGGAGACACCTTGCGAACTATACGCAATGAGGATGTATTGGTATATGGCTTCAATGCTGACTTTGTGAAAGACTTCGGAGGAGGTAATATGATCCTTCAATATGGTCTTGAAGGTTATTACAATGATGTGAAGTCAATTGCATTTACGGAGGATATCAATACCGATCCACCTCAACTCGGTAGTGCGATTGAGAGATACCCAGACGGAGGAAGTAACATGTTAACTACTTCCGCTTATCTAACATTGAAAAAGGAATGGGATAAACATATCCTCTATTTGGGAACGCGGTATTCACGAACGATGTTGGAAGCTAACTTCATCGATACCACTTTCTACAAACTTCCTTTTACAAGGATTGAAAACGATAACGGGGCCATTACCGGAAGCGTCAATTATGTGTTCAAACCAACGGATAGTTGGAGAATTAACGCAACTGCAGGATCAGCGTTCAGAAATCCAAACATCGATGATATTGGGAAGGTAAGAGAGAAGAATGGATTCGTTCTTGTGCCAAATGATGGACTTACTCCAGAGTATGCTTATTCGGGTGAAATAGGTATTACAAAAGGATTTGGTGAGAACAGGTTACGCATCAATGCCATTGGATTCTACACCTACCTGGTAGATGCTATCGTAAGAAGAAACTATCAGTTGAACGGTCAGGATAGCCTTCCAATAGATGGAGTAGTTGCTAAAATCCAAACGAACCGGAATGCCGCAATCGGATACGTATATGGCGCATCTGCCAAGATTATATGGAATCCTACTAAGGAGTTGGAATTGATTTCAACTGGAACTTACACAGTTGGTCGAAGTATTACATTCAATGCACCACTTGGTCACATTCCACCTATTTATGGAAGAACAACATTGAACTATACACTAGCTGATGGAGTTCGAACATCGCTCTTCGTTAACTATAATGCTTGGAAACACATCTGGGATTATTCGTTAACCGGTGAGGACAATGAGGATTTTGCAACGGTTGATGGTACACCTGCTTGGTACACGTTAAACCTAAACACCGAATGGGCGTTGAGTAACAGGCTAAGGTTGCAAGTTGGTATTCATAACCTGCTTGACGTTCACTATAGAAGATTTGCTTCCGGTGTCAGTGATCCAGGAAGAAATATCGTTGTTACTGTTAGGGGAGAACTTTAGTTACTCAGTTTCGAATTTGAATGGCACAGGTTCTACTGTGTAGCCCTTCTTTCTTAGTAAAGTAATCACACCTTTTTCGCCACCAAGATGCGCAGCCCCAACTGCGTTAAAGGTAGGCTGCTTCTTGGCGAACTTGCCAATATTCTTCGCCATTACCACGTTCCTTTTATCAAGAAACTCTTCGGTGAAGTTGGATGGCATTGTAGTGTCATTCATTAGCTCCCCAAGGGCGCTAAGGTCACCTTTTAAGTAGGAAGCAATCAGTTTATCAAACTGCTCTGCTTTGGAAGTTGTATCTCGCACATTACTCATGAGCATCTTTGCTTGTTCTTCAAGTGTAATGGCATCAATAGCAGATAGCTGTTCTTCAATTTTCTCAATTCCAAGAGCAGTTTTGCCGCCATCGCGAGCCTTCTTGAGAAAGTCTAGATCAAGCGCTAGAGGCATATCTTTCTTGAGGCCAGATTGCATAAGTTGCGCGCTAACAAAGAACGGTTTCATTTTATCAAAGATCATTGCACCCATCCCGAGCTTGCTCTTCAATGCTTCGTCTAATTCTTTCCAATCCTTTTCTGAGAGTAGTTTTTTTAACGACCCATCTTTCATCAGCATTTGCTCCCTCATACCTTTTTGATCTACTTCATCCATCAATACTTCCATCGCATAAGCATCACATTCTTTGAACGCTTTTTTCACTGGTTCACCATACTGAAAAACGCGTTTATCCTGGATGTGGATTGTTCCATATAGGTAAGACGGTTTGTCAAGTCCCTTGCCGGTAATCTTCCATAGAAGACTTGATTCACCTTGTGCAAGAAGTAGAACTGGTACAAGAATATTCAGCACCAAAAAAGACGTCAATCGTTTCATATCGTAAAATTGGAATACAAAGATAGCTAACCTACGGGCAAACTACTTTAATTGGGTCCAAAGAAGGGTCAGCGAGTTTAAACTCACCAAAGTCATTCCTTCTGAACTTACGGTTGTTGATCCATGTGCTATTATCTGGCCCAAGTTTGATGTTGCGCAATTGCTCATCAATCGTGAAGATGCCTCCTTTTGTGTCATAGGCAAGCTTTACGTATTGTGCGTTAATCACTTTCCCTAGCACACCGCACATTACCGGAAACACGGGCTTGGATACCTTCTTCACGATCTGTATGTCTCTCATACATGAATTGTTATCTGCAATCAGAATTACGTTTTCAGCATTCGGGTATTCTTTGATCGCTTCAACTATGGCCTCCACATCGTTCTCCTGATTGTCCCCGCCTACACCTTGTTGTTGCACAAGTCGCATCACCTTGACCAGCTCCTCTGGTGAGGTAAGATCGTGTATGTACACTCCTCCTGTCTTGCCCGGAGTTTTTGCGTTGTCTGCTTTCATATTTCCATCATTGAACAAAACCATGCCAACAAACGGACTCTTGGATTGGTTGAGGGTATGCCACATAAGAACCTGCAAACCATATTGGTGCATGCTCGCGGTCCAGTCGATGACAAGAATCGCATTACCCGGTAATTCAGTTTTATTTATAATGTTGAATGCCGTGGAATCGGTAATTCCACCTATTTCCTTTTCGTACGTTTTAAACGCTGCAAGGGGGTTATTAGGGTCTGTCTTAACATCAGATCCAGCTTTGTCAACAAACCGTGCACCATGGAATAGTGCGTTGGCTTCTTCAACAGAATTACACTTCGTTTGTACAATACACTGCCAAACGATGCGTGTAGTATTCAAGCCAGGATTTAACTTCAGGATTGCATTGACCCGCTTTGCCAGAAGCTCGTGGTAGTTGTTAACCCACTTGATTTTCCACTTTGGGTATTGCGTAAAAATGATTTGGATCGTGTCTATGCGTAGAGGGTCAACACTTATTCGCGTGCCCTTGTCAAAATCTCCAGAGGCGTATCCGTATTCGAGAACTGGTCCTGGTTTTACTCCACGTGACCATTGCTCTAATTCGGTCCATTGGAAAGCTTCTTCTAACGCACGCTTATGCTTGCGAGGTTCATTCAGCATCTGTGGACTGAATTTAACCTGAGCAAAAACGGAAATAGGAAAGAAAATCAGGAGCAATAGCCGCATAATCTAAGATAGGGTGAAAAACTCAACTCTCTTTTCTACGATAGCTGATGGTTGTTTCTCCCTGTCCCAGTTCAGATACGGTCTTAAGCACTAAAGTCTTGTCAGTTAACTCTACAATTTGGAAAAGTAAACCTGGTTGGGTCTTCATATTTCTGTATCGGTCTTTGATACCAAGGTAAACCTTCTCATATCGCAAGTAGGTGCCATAGGTGGTATCTCTTCCCGCTATTTCACAAGTCTTTCCGTCTTTGGCAAAGGCTAATGAAGTAGGGATTTTGAAGTTGGCACCAGATTTTACCGATCCCGTAATTCTCCATAAACCAGTTATTAGATCACCAGATGGATTGGTTACTCGGATGGTACCACGTTTACCTGTTTGGCCAATGACGCAAGTAGCCAGGCTGAACAATGTTATGACTAACAGCGTTTTCAAAGCTTGCGAACGTAAACCCAGTCTTCAAAGTAGTAACGGTCAACCTGTCTAACCAAGGTTATGGTATCTGTTTTGGCCTCCCTTCTTGGTATACTAAAATCTATGTCTGGGTGTGGCTCATTGGAAGCAGTACATCTTCTCTCCAGCATACGAACCTTGCCACTGGGTAGAATCTTGAACTGGCCGTAAATGGTATCCTGACTCACTATTTCAATAGTATAACCACGTTGATCGAATGCCAGCATCCAACCTGGTCGGTTGCTGATCTTGTAATCATGTCGTACATGGTCTAACTTCCACTGACCGATGAGTACACTTTCCAGGGGTTTAACCTTTCTAACCGACAGCGTGCCACGCAACTTACGTTGTCCGTAAGAAAAGCCGGCTGCCAATAGCAACAGTATGGTTATAAATCTCCTCATTGAACAGTACTGGTGCGTCTAATAAAAACCATTTGTAGGTCTGAAATATTGCCCATTCCAAGCACCAGAGAGTCTGGTGTTAGTTTGTCAATCATGAACTCGGTATTGTTGTACAAAGCCATTTCAGATTTTCTGTCAGTAACAACTAGCCGTTTTTCTTTCATTACCCTGAACTGCCCATAGATGGTATCCATGCGAGCGTTGGTTTCATAATAGGTCGCATCAGTCTTAAAGCCAATTTTCGTCTTAAGCAGTTTACCTCGCTGGCTCTTTCGCATGATATAAGTGTCGATGTCTTGCGTGATGTATTTAGAAAGTTGCCATTCGCCCATTAGCATTGCCGGAATAGTGTTCGGTTTCTTCACTGTAATAGTGCCAGTTTGACCGAAAGTTAATCCTGCAATCATCATAGCGATATACGTTACCAGAGTCTTTCCCAACTGCATACATTTCTGAACCCCGTACTGTAACTTACTCCATTTGGACGTGGCTTCATCTTGTGTGGGTTCTTCACAAGTCCAGTTGTCCAATTGGACCCTATCGGAGGAAGTTTCTCATCAGATAGCCATTCTGAAACATTTCCTTCAAGGTTATACAAATAGTGATCCTTTTCTCTGTATCCCGGACTTACTTTCCGCATCGGCTCTTGATACAGTGAGTCCAGTTTACATGGTTCCGTGGCAATCTGTACCTCTTTAAGATACGTAACAACTTCAGAAGATCCCTGATTTTTGAGATATCCTTTGTCGTGCTTCTGCAGTGAATCACGGTATTGTAACATTCTTGTCCGGTCGCGAAGGTCAGGCAGTCGATACTTGATGTAGTAAGGGTATTGTGATGCCACTTTGTGTCCGTTCTTTCCCCAGGCGGCCCATTTGGCTGTCGTGAAGTGATTGTCTGCAGTTTGATTAGGATCAGGAGCCAGCGCACCGATCCTGATCAGCATATACTCCAGCACCCTGTCTGTTCTCCAGTTGGTAAAAGCCAATGCCTGTTCGCGCGTAATGCCCACCACTGGATAGTCTCTGTATTTGGGATGTCGTAAATAGAATGCAGTGTACTCCTTCACACACTTACGCTCGAACCATACCAATGTATCAGGCAATGTGGCTTTGTACCTACTTGAGTTTTTTCCGAACACGCGCTCGGTCCAATACATGTATTCAATCCAGCTAAAATTGTTCACTTCGGAATTGTCACAATAGAAGTTCCAGTCCACCGCAGTTGCCCCTGGAGGTTTCATTTTCTTCTTATAGTTCCTGGCATTGAGCTTCTGTGCACTAACGGATACGCTAATTAGCAATAGTATATGCACGGTAACAATAGTACCTGTTCTCATCTCCTCGTTCGTACGTTTTAAATGTTATCTAAACATGTTGTTTGATAGCGCGCCCGGATTCCTGTGGTCTCTGGGTAATAATCTGCCCTTGTGCTTTTGCTCTGGTGCAATTGCATTTACCACACTCATATTGACGTGTTCGAAAGTGCACTGTGGACTTCCTTCACCAACAAAACGTGGATGGTAGCATTCAATCTTATCCTCTAATGGAAACGATACCCAAACAATCTTCTTTCCATCGGCAATCACTGTTTTACCCTTGCTTTCACTTAAAGCCAGCTCCTTCGAATCGAAGCGCTTCAACTTGTTCTTGTGAAATCGTTTCTGGAAATGCTTGTAGCTTTTCTTGGTATAGTATAAGACCAGCTTTTCAGGAGCCGTGTTGATGGCATACGTTGTGTACTTTCTGTTCTTCCGCCTCAACTTTCTGTATTCCTGATTCAGCTCGATGTTTCTAACCACTCCTTTGGCCGAAGATCCTCCAGTGCTTTCCCAGTCAAGAATTGCTTCCGGCTGATATCCTTTGCAAACGTAAACGCCATTGATAGAAGCCTTTCGAATCTTAATTGTTTTGCGCTGCGCACTAACGGTACCCGCCACCACCAGTAGCAAACAGAGGAAGGCGGAAAACCGCCTAATGGACCTATGGATTTGATCAAACATCCGCCTCCCTTCCGTTTTAGATATTCAGGACTTCCTTGATCTTTTCAGCAGTAAGCTCCTCTTTCTTAACTAAGTTGAGCTTAAACCGCCTCTTCTGCTCTACACCTCTTTTCAGACCCTTGAAGTCTTCATCTGAAGTGTACGCCAGATCTCCGTCCTGAGTGATTCCCCACACCACGTTATTCTCTGATGGGTTTACCTTGTACCTTCTGCTTTTCATGCCGGTTAGTGAGAAGTACAAGTTTCTTCCTCGTTCTACCAATACAATCTGATTGAAGTACAGCGAGTCCATACCCGGAACTTCATAGTTCGCAAAGACTGTACATCCTTTAGGCCACATTTTCGGTGAGTCACAGTTGTACGTACCGAAGCTCTTAGCCTGAAATACTCGATATACTTTATCCTGTGAAGCGTAAATGGTTCTTGCTTTTTCCTGTTGCTTCTTGATTGCTTCCATGCGCTCAGCATAAGCATTCTCCATTCTCTCAATCAAGTCTTTCAACTCCTTTTGCTTGTCCTTTTCAGCTTTTCTGCGCTTCGCAAGATCATCCTTGTAGAACTTCATGTTGTTCTCGAATTGCTTCTTGGCTGAAGCAAAGTTCTTTTCATCGAACACTGGGTAAACCTCGAATGTCTTCTTGGTTTTTCCTCTCCACAAAGTCATCTCATAAGTGCTGTTTTCCTTTGAAGCCAGTTCAATGTCGGTCCATTGCATTTCGTAGTAATTCGCCTCAAACTTACTTTTTGGGTCAACTTCAAACAGCACGCTGGTAAAGCTTTTCAGCTCAGGAAATTCCTTCGGATCGATGTCAATATCGAAGCTATAGCGTTTTGGATTGGCCTTCTTGGGAGAAATTGGTTTCGCATCTTCAGCTTTAGCGATATCTCTTTTGATCACCGCCAATTCATCTTTGGCTTCGTCAACCTTTTTCTTCTGTGTGGGCACGATCCTCTCGTGTGTAGGCTTTTCATTATCCATTTCTGCGAAGAAGTCAGTTGGAGATTCTGTAGCTTCATCCGCCTTCTCAATAACCACTTTATCTTTCCCGATATCCAACCATTCTCCTGCTGTAGTATCGAATTCATAAAGGTTGTAATGGTTCCCTTTGTAATGACTGCGCATCTTCACGTCAATCGGTTTCTCTGGATCAAGGAATACACGCTGATCTCCCTGATACGCAAAAATCTGCATCATACCAGCTGATTCGAACTGATGTTCTGCACCTTCGTGCTCGTAGGTCATTGGAATTCCACACAGTACCTGATCTACCACATCATGGAACTCTCTATACTCAATCCTGATATCACCTTTCACCTCATTTCCTTCGCGATCTATAAACGCGTGGGCAGGGATTGTGATCTCTGAACCAGTATGGTGTTCGATAACGGTTTTCTTGTTACCATTTGTAGTATACTTATTGAATGGAATATCAAGTTCCGGTACTGGTGGCTTGATAGTTTTCTTGGTAACCGATGCAAGCTGATTGTTGTCAATTACTTCGGTTGTGTTGTTCTGGTTTTCATCATTGGTAAGTCTGTCTTCATTTCCACCTGGCCAAAAGCCAATTGTAGAAACTGCGATCACTACCGCTGCTGCTGAAGCCATAATCCATGGACTCTTATACCATGGTTTTAGACCAGCTGGAACCTGCTGCACCAGTCCTTCGAAGTCCTGTCTGCTTCTGATCTCTTCTGAGGGGACCTGAGGTTCGTCTATGATGATCTTTGGTTTCTTATTCATCACCTTTTGTCTTAGTTCTTTTTTTCATTCGTTCAATAATCCGGTAGACCTTCACCTTTGCATTGTTTTCTGTCATACCAGTGATCTCTCCGATTTCCTTGAAGGATCTCTCCTCAAAGAATCTCATTTCGACCAATTCTAGATCTGCATCTGATAATCCCGATAGCAGATCAAGTAGAGCAACCCTATTTTCATCCTTCACGTGGTCATAGCTCTCGAACAAGTCATCAAGAATTTCAGACCGGGCCTTCAGTGCACGGGTTGCTTTCTCTTCTTTGAAGGCATCATGACAAGTGTTACGCGCGATACGGTATAACCATGACGAGAATGGCAAGCCCCGGAACTGATACTTCGAAATGTTTTGCATCGCCTTGAGAAAGACCTGAGAAGTGATATCGTATGCTGCTTCCTTGTCGGTTACTCTTTGGTAGACAAATCGAAAGATCTGTTCGTGGTACTTCTCGTAAAGTGGTTTGAAAGCTCTAAGCTCCTCCTTGGCTGCCTTTATGATCTCTTCCTCAAGACTCATGATCTGATGCTCCGACCTTGTTGAAGAAGATATGGAATTCTGAGCTTGCAACACTTTTGATATACCTGTACTTGTACTCACTTTTTAATCACCTTACATCTATACAACTGGCGATTCTAAAAAAGATACAGGGTAGGGTGAAAAAAATTAGGTGACCTTGATTCCTACAAATAGCAGATCATCTACTTGTTCGTACTCCCCGCGCCACTCGTTAAAGGTGTCCATTAAGATTTTCTTCTGCTCACGCATTGGTAGCCCGGAGATTTCAATCAGTAGATCCTGAAGCCGTTTGATCTTAAATTTCTTGAACTTAGGTCCACCAAATTGATCTGGATAGCCATCTGAGAAGATGTAGATATTATCACCCTTCTCTACGTATAGATCATGACCAGTGAATTCTTTGTCCTCAGCCATTTTACCGCCAATGGCGTGGATGTTGCCATCGAAAATAGAAAGCTTGCCGTTCCGAATATGGTACATCGGTCGCTTAGCGCCAGCATACTGAACCCAATTTGTTTTTGTATGGAAAGCCATCATTGAAAGATCCAATCCATCGTTCATATCGAGTCCGTCCTCACTTCCTCGGGTGAGTGTAGTACGCAGATCCTGCTCAAGGATATTGATAGCGTCTTCAGGTGCATTGATGTCTGCCTTCGTAACGATTTGATTAATCAACGTAGAGCTGATCATGCTCATGAATGCACCCGGAACACCATGTCCGGTACAATCCCCAACGGCCAGAATGCAAACGTCATTAATAAAGGTGTACCAATAGAAGTCGCCACTTACGATGTCTCTTGGTTCATATAAAACGAAAGAATCTTTGAAAATCCCCTTGAATTGATCGAGTGGGGGAAGAATAGAATGTTGAATGCGCCTAGCGTAGACAATACTGTCTGTGATGTCTTTGTTCTTGTTTTCGAGCTCTGCAGTAAGCGTAAGGAGCTTTCTTTTCTCCTTGTCGATAATTTTAGTTCGTTCCAATACTTTTTGCTCCAGACTGATCTTCGCCCTGCGTAATCTATAGGTACTCAACTTGTTGATGAGTAAGGCAAATGTTACCAGGATAAAGCCATAGCAAGTGTACGCCCACCAGGTTCTATACCATGGCGGAAGAATTGTGAATGAGAACTGTTGTTCCTCGCAAACTACATGGTATATGTTACGGGCTCTTACCCTGAAAATGTAGTCGCCCTCAGGAAGATTCGCATATTCTTTAAAAGGGTCTGAAGACCAGCTAGTCCATTCGTTCTCATAGCCTTTAAGTTGTACTTGGTATTGATTCCATGAAGGATTCTGGTAAGCTTGAGCGCAGAACTCAAACCTAAGCTGATTGTTTTTGTATGGAATTTGATATTGCCCGCCCTGTCTGCTGAGGGTTGAATTAAGATGTATGGAGCTGTCTTGATAGAGTATATTTCGAATCAAGAGGTTGAAGGACTTTTGAAACTTCTGGGTCTTATCAAGATTTACGGTTACTATTCCTTCCGCACCTACCAGCCAAAGTTTGCCCTTAACAATCTCAGGCCGTCCGGTATTGAAAAGCTTTTCATTGATGCGCACTCCAGGATAGTAGGAAGGAACGAAGATGCTGGAATCTGTTTCATAAGCTTCGAAGAACAGGTAATCTCCATCCACTTTCCCCTTGCACCAGATAGAACCAGTGTTGTCGTCCTGAATGAACGCCATTAGCTTAAATCGTGGGTCTAGAAAACGCCTATCCAATCGTGGAAACTTTGTGTCAACAACGCTTCCTTCTTTAGATAATCTGATACCACCGGTTCGTTTATACAATAATTGAGATCCATTGAACCTGCTTCTTTCGGGACTTCGGAGCTGGTCTGCAGTTAGCCCAATTCCTTGCATTTGAAGTTTGAATGGCTCTTTGAAGGAAGAAGCATCGATGACGATGGAAGTATCCAGTCGAGAAACGAATAATAGGTGTCCACCAGGACCTTCAATCATCGTTTGAATATTGTCTTTTAGTTCAAAGAACTGATGCGTGTTGAGTTTACCATCCTTCATGTAACAGATGGCCAATCCATCTGACAGACCGAGATACAAGAGGTTAGTATCCTGTTCTGAAACGAGCATTTGATATACCGTGTTAAACGGTACAATACGCACTACGCGGCCATCACGAACTTCAAAAAGTCCATCTGAGGTTGCTGCTAAAATCTTTCCGTTGAATTGTTTTACCTCCCAAACCTGACCGTCAAATCCAGGAAGGCGTTCAAACGTTTCGCTAAACGATTTGGCATCTGGATTGTACCGGTAGACGCCATTGCCTGTGGCAACCAATGTTTGACCATTGAAATGTCCAACATCACGAGGATAACCAAGTAATCCTTGTTTGGTGCTGTAAAAGGCAAGTGGTAAGGAAACATCTATGAATGAAATTCCTTTCGCAGTTGCGGCCCATAATCCGCTATGCTCATCAACGAAAAGGTATTTGACATTGTTGGATATAAGTCCATTTTCAGTAGTGAAATGCCCAATAATATTTCCTTCCCGATCAACAACGTATACGCCATTCTCCAGTGTAGCAAATGCCCAGATCCGATCGCTAACTTCCACGCCATGATAAACTTGAGCATCCATGAGCTCCTGCTCATTATGCACTTTGAAGTCTTCCGTTTCACCGGTAAGGGTATTGATAAAGAAGAAACCTGCACTGCTACTGTATACAAGTAGTGTTCTTTCGTCAACTTTATCTCCGAAGAATACTTTCTGACCTGCAAGCCATTCACCTCCTTTAACTGAGGTAAACTTTTTTCCGTTGAATTTCTTTAGTCCATCGCGCTTGGTAATCGCAAACAACTCACCATCTGTCTCGAAGGCGAGATGAGCGCTAAATCTTTGTTCGTGGACAACTACGGTATCATCTATATATTGAAATACCTTGTTGAAAGCAAAAAAGAATACCCCATACCTGGTGAAGTGGGTATTCCAAATGTCTCTGTAATCTCTATGCTCTTTTGGTACTTTATTCGCTAGAGAAACATAGTGCAACTCATTCAGTGAATCTGCATGGAAGTAGCCGAAATCTTCCTTAAGTCCAACGTAAGTTCGCTCATCAGTTCCATGGTCCATGGATCGGCAAGTGTTGGACCCAATACTTAAGGAATGCCACATCTTACCATCAAACTCTTTCACTTCGTTGGCTAAACCGAAGTACATCAGTCCACGTTGGTCCTGTGAAATTGCCCACACCGTACTTGATCCTTTGAATTCCCTTGCAGAATAATTGAGAATAAAGGGAAGGCCGTATTGATCCTGAGATTTAACAGGATGGAAGGAGAGCAGAGTAGTGAGGGTCGCTAGCAGCGTCAGAGTTAAACTGCGCATGAACGAAAGATACAAATTTAGGGTGCTTCAAAAAGTTCTTTCAAGCAGTTAAGAAAACTACTTCCAGGAAAGTGTTTTAGCGATGCACTCAAGCTCTATTAACTGATCCCGCTTGTCGAAGTTGGGTGCATAGCAAAAGGCATCAACAATGAGGATGTTCGGGGCTCCTGGTTTAACTACAGCGTAATGAGCGAAAGGACCACCCATGAACTCGTTGTGCATGTTCCAAAGCCCTCGTATTTCTTTTGTGTACAGACTGTCGATGGACATTTCAGAAACGAGTACGGGATACTCTTCGAAACATTTCTGATATGACCCTTCTGCACCCCCTGGAATGTAGCTTTTGGTCATCGCATTTCTCATCAGGATGAGGTTCGTGGTCGTCAAAGCGCTGTCTGTGTATGGAATGTTGTAAACCAAAAGAGACTGTGTAATGGCATGTTCCCCTACTTCCTTGTCTTTCCTTAACCAGGTAAAATCATCTTTATCTAATGCTACTTGGTACCCTGGTGGTACACTAAGTCCAACACCGTGTTTGTCCTTAATAAGTGCGGTTATTTCCTTCTGTGCGGTCTTCTTGTACTTGGCAACGAGTCTTCGTACTTCCTCATTTCTGAAGAGGTATAAGAACTCAAGTTTGTTTTTAATAAACTCTGCTTCAACATCAGCAGCAGATTGTCCATTTACTGTAAGTATCAGCTGATTCTTAGCCCACTGGTCCTTGGTATATCCAGAGCTGCGCTCAAGCTGGTCTTCAATATTTACAAAAACGATGTTCCTGGTAGTTCGGAATATTCTTCCAAAGGCTGATCTAGGAACGTTGATTAATCTGAAATATACTTCCTCTTGCGGGAGACCGTGTTGTATCTCATTAAAGCTTCCACGTATTGCATCACCTGCTACACCGTTCCACACAGCAGTATCCATTACAATGAGAATCTCATTGATTTTACCGGTACTTTCTGGAAGGAGTGGACCGTCTTGACCACAACCGAATAGCGTGGTTATTGCAACACAGCAGATTATGGCGAAACGTTTCATGATGTAAAGATGCTGATGTTTGTTGAATCCACAACTAGCTCACCTTCTTCAGCTTGATCTTCATACCAGGCTGTAGTCTTTTAGGGTTCAGACCAGGGTTTAGTCTTTGGATGCTTTCAACGCTTACTCCAGGAAATCGTTGTGCGATTACCCATAGGTTGTCACCAGATCTGACTGTGTAGTATTTATAGTTGCCGCTTGTGGTGACTTTGCCCTGACTTGCCTTTGAAGCTGTGCCGCTTTTCTTGACTGAAGCGTAGCTATTGGGTGGATACCTTCTAGAGGTATAGATCTTGAGCTTTTGACCAATGTAGATATTCGCACCTCTCATGTTGTTCCAGTCGCGAATCTGACTTACACGACACTTGTACTTTTCGGCAATACCCCCCAACACTTCCCCCTTCTTTACCACATGCGTTACGTATTCCGCTTTGGTCAATGTCTTCATTTGGCCCGCTGCTGCGATACTGTCCTTCTTCTCTTTTTCGGTCTTGTGAGCGTAGATCTCTTTTTCGTTCTTAACGAACAGACCAACTTTTTCCGCGGGGATGGTGAGTAAACGTGGATCTCCACCGTAGGGAACAACGTTTAGCTTGTATTCAGGATTGAAGTGTTCAAGCACTGCAACTGGAATATCCAAACCTTCGCTTAACTGGTCGAATGAAACAAACTGATGTACGTATACAGTGTCAGTAACTATCAGAGGTACTTTTGCTACTCTTGGTTTGATGTTGTGCTCCTTGTGGTAGTTCATCACATAGTTAACTGCAATGAATGCCGGAACATAGCCCCTGGTTTCACGAGGCAGATAGTCATAAATTTCCCAGTAAGATGTCTTTCCTTCGCCCGCTCTTCGCAATGCCCTGTTCACGTTACCTGGACCGCAGTTGTATGCAGCAAGTGCAAGGTCCCAATCATGATAGAGACCATATAGCTTCTTAAGGTATCGGCAAGCGGCATCGGTAGACTGGTGGATGCTCATTCTTTCGTCATAATAAGAATTCACTTCCAGTCCATACATTCTACCAGTTCGGTACATGAATTGCCACAGACCTGTTGCACCAGCGTGCGATTTCGCTCTGGGATTAAGCGCAGATTCAACTATCGCCAGATACTTCATTTCCAGTGGCATGTCGTACTTGTCCAGATATTCTTCGAAAATTGGGAAGTACACCTTTGCCAACCCTAGTTCCTTGGCGGTCAATGAACGTCTTCGATTCGCATACAAATTAATGAAGCCTGAAACTACATCGTTGTATACCAGACTAAATGGTGTTTTTGAATTGAGTTGATTTAACCGTTCTTCATATACCTCAGGGGTAAATCGCGGTACAGAATCTTTCTTGTAGTCTGTGTTGTCTGGCCCAAAGCCAAGACTTTTGAAATAATCCCTGGCGATCATACTATCGATCATCGACAGAATGGGATCGTCTTCAACCAACTTAAAGGTGGTGTCTTTATACTGCTTGAGTTTTGGCACTTCTGGGTTCTGTCCCAAACCGATCAGCGTCAGAAAAATCGCTGCAATAGTTAATATGCCAGTTCTTGTGCTCAATTGAGATCGTAAAGTTGGGTTAAAGCTTGGTGCCTGAGCGTGAGAGCAACCTAACTTTTAAACGGATTTATGTTCATTATATGTTGTGAGAAGCTAAATAATCCCGGTTCATCGTAGCGCTCGCTCATCACTTGAATACCAAATGGCATCCCGTTGCTGTGTGTTGCTATTGGAAGTGAAATGGCTGGATTACCACCCAGTGGTGCGGCTGCAGTGAAAATATCCTCCAGGTACATCGTGATTGGATCATCTACTTGCTTGCCAATTTCGAAGGCCGTGTGCGGGCATGTTGGAACCAGAATATGGTTTACTTTGGAGAACGCATCTTCCAGACATTCCCTTACCAGTCTCCTTACTTTTTGTCCTTTCGTGTAGTATGCATCATA
The DNA here is from genome assembly GCA_036784835.1 of Phaeophila floridearum. Taxonomy (NCBI): domain Eukaryota; kingdom Viridiplantae; phylum Chlorophyta; class Ulvophyceae; order Ulvales; family Phaeophilaceae; genus Phaeophila; species Phaeophila floridearum. Next base: position 142,295 of record JAYMFU010032173.1, read on the forward strand.
GAAACCAGCACTCAGAACAAACGTTCCCAGCATGATTCTTCTTTTCACTTCAGGACCAAATCCTTCTGTTCGGGATTCCTGATATGTCATCTCAAGGTCTTTCGGGTCTTCGCTTCTATGACCAAAGTGCACGCCATCAAAACGTGCAAGATTACTTGAAGCTTCAGCCGTAGTGAGCACATAGTATGTAGGTACTACGTGGTCCAGGTATGGAAAATCCAACTCAACAATTTCGTGACCCTTTTGTCTTAATGCATCAAACATCTTGTGGCAGGCATCACGAATTTCTGGGTCCAGTCCTTCATGATTCACAAAGCTGCTGAAGTAGCCAATCTTGGTTGGTTTGAAATCATCAAACGTTATTGGTTCGACTGCTTTAGATGAGGTAGTGTTGTCACTTTTGTCTTGACCAGACATCACCTCATAAATCAATGCTGCATCTTCCAGGCTTCTGGTCAATGGACCGCACTGATCGAAGGATGATGCGTAAGCAATCAATCCACTTCTTGACACCCTACCATAAGTTGGCTTCAGTCCGTAAATCCCACAGAAGCTTGCTGGTTGTCTAATTGAGCCCCCCGTGTCTGTTCCAAGCGCAGCAAGGCACAAGTCTGCTTGGACTGCAACGGCCGAACCACCTGATGAACCTCCTGGAACACGATTGGTATCTTGAGCATTCTTAACATTTCCATAAGCAGAGTTCTCGTTGGAGCTACCCATAGCAAATTCATCGCAATTGGTTCTTCCAATAACGATGGCATCTTCGTCAATGAGTCTTTGTAATCCAGTTGCAGTGAACAGCGATTCAAATCCTTCAAGAATCTTCGAGGATGCAGAAACTTTGTGTTGCTTATATACAATGTTGTCTTTAACGGCCAGTACCATTCCGGCAAGTCTGCCAGCCGATCCGTCCTTGATCTTTTGATCTACTTCCTTCGCCTGGGTCAGTGCTTCGTCACCATAAACTTCAAGAAACGCATTCAAATGAGCGTTGGCTTCAATGTTCTGAAGGTATCGAGCAACAAGTCCAGCAACAGTGATTTCTCCGGCATGGAGATCTGCCTGAACATCAACTAAACGATCGTATGATTTCAAGGGGTAGGGGTTAAGTGGGATTACTCCTCAACCTTCTTGGTCTCGTCAGCGGAAGTTTCACCTTCCTTCATCCCTTCTTTAAATTCCTTTACACCACTTCCCAGACCTCTCATCAACTGAGGAATCTTCTTTCCTCCGAACAGAAGGAGAACAATGACCACAATCAGTACAATTTGCCATGGACCGATCATTCCTAATAAGACTGTATTCATGCTTACCATATTAGTCTGTAAAGGTACTAATTTGTGTGGATTTCGCGTTGTACAGCCCATGGTTTGGGCAATTGTTACTTTTAGACCGTGAAGGAGATCGTAATTGTAGGTACTGCATACCCTTTCAGGGGAGGATTGGCATCGTATAACGAGCGCCTAGCACGTGCGTTTGCAGAAGCCGGTCATCAGGTGAGAATCTATACTTTCAAACTCCAGTACCCTTCGTTTCTATTTCCAGGTAAAACGCAGTATTCAGAGAGTCCTCCACCCGATGATCTCAATATTGAAGTGATCGTCAATTCTATCAATCCGTTCAACTGGATCAAGATTGGGAAGCGCATCAAAAGGGAGGCGCCAGACATATTGTTGATCAAGTTCTGGTTGCCTTTTATGGGTCCTTGCTTCGGTAAGATTGCACGGATTGCCAAGAAGAATGGTAAGACCAAAGTGATCTCGATCATTGACAACATCATTCCACATGAAAAGCGAATGGGTGACACAGCTTTGGCCAATTACTTCGTGAAACCCGTTGATGGATTCATTGCAATGAGCAGGAATGTCTTGGATGACTTGAATAAGTTCGATGATAAGGCACCAAAGGTGTATTCTCCTCACCCGTTGTTTGACAATTTTGGAAAGGCGTGCACCAGAGAAGAAGCTATACAGCACTTGGAACTAGATCCACAGTTCAGGTATTTATTGTTCTTCGGAATCATTCGGAAGTACAAGGGGCTTCATTTGTTATTGGAAGCCATCGCTGATGAATCATTCCGGTCGAAGCCTGTTAAGGTAATTGTGGCTGGTGAGTTTTATTCTGATGAGGAATACTACAAGAACATGATCCGCGATTTGAAGTTGGAAGATCAGATTGTGCTTGTAGACAAGTTCATTGCAGATGAGGATGTGTTCAAATATTTCTGCGCGGCAGACATGATCGTTCAGCCTTATGTGAGTGCTACACAAAGTGGTGTTACCCAAATTGGTTATCATTTTGAGAAGCCAATGTTGGTAACAGATGTTGGTGGACTAGCCGAGTTGATTCCTCACAAAGTTGCAGGTTATGTTACCCAGCCAGATTCTAAAGAGATTCGAGAATCACTCATCGATTTCTATGACAATAACCGCCAAGCTGAGTTGGAAGAGGGTGTTCGACAGGAGAAGAAAAAGTTCGCCTGGGAGATCATGGTTGAGAAAGTGATCGGCTTGGCTGAGTAGGTCAATGTTGTACTACTAGCTTTGCTGTAAAGTTTTCATTTCCTGATCCGTACTGTACCAGGTACATGCCACTTGCCCATGAAGCTACATCAATTCGAATAACGTCTTTCTGAAAGAAACTATTCTCATATACGAGCAGGCCCGTGGTATTGTAGACTTGCACCTTCCCAGATTCCTTACCAATAGTTTCAATGAAGACCGTTTTATCAGAAGGCTGTGGGTAGATATTGGTCATTGCTCCTTTTTGTGTTAGCGCAACAACGTTGGAGTAACTGAAATCTCCATTGAAATCCACCTGTTTCAGTCTATAATATGTCACACCGAGCGATGGCGAAGGATTGGTCATTGAATAGTGAAGGATGACATTGCTGTTGCCCGCACCACTTGTTCTATTGAATATGTCCCATTGCAGGCCATCCTCTGAGGATTGAAGTTCAAAGAAATCATTGTTGATCTCTGCCGCGGTGACCCATCGGGCCAAGTGTCCTGTGCTCTGATGTTCCACAGTGAAGCTTAACAATTCAATTGGCAATGTGGCTGAACATAGCCCAGACCCGTTGCCCGTGCGTGGCGCTGATGCCCCCGGTTCGGGAGGAGAGCACCCACTGGGTGGGCTAGAGTTGGAAAAGTCCACTACCTGAAAAGGAAAAAGTGCGGCCTGTCCAGTTGATAGTCTTGAGGCAGTTACGTTAGTTGATGAGGTCAGAGACCATCCTGCCCAGGAATATCCCATATCATCATCTGCGGTTTGACAGTTTGCACCTGCGCGGAAGTAGTTACTTGGCGGGATTACACCTGAATTAGTTGTGTTCACGGCACATATTGTGGCTGACACCGAAGACTGTGTGGCGGTCATTTGAATGGCGCCATGCACCACACTTGTACTGTCGGTAAATTCAATAACATAGCCGAAGAAGTACATACTTGCAGTGGTGCCAACGCGCCTGATAAGAACCGTATTGGCATCATACAACTCCGTGCATGGAAGGTCATCTGCGTTTACGTTTGCGCTAACCTGGTGGTTTGCAACCACCATGGTTTTATCGAAATCTACTGCTGAACTCAAAGCAATGTTTAGCGAATCATTTCCAGCACCTAATGTGTTTTCGAAGGTTTGAACAGTGCAGCTATCGTACTCTATGACTTGCCAGTACACGAATTGTGGATTCGCGCCACCGGGTTGACGATCCAGGTACAGGTTGGTGGTAGAGGTGAGCTTCGCTGTAACACCATCGTCACTACCATACTGACCGCCATCTTTACTCATGTTTGCAGTTGCAAACGATTTAGAGAGATCAACAGCTGGAGATAAGGTTATATTTGAGCCGCCCGCGACTAGCCCAGTGACTACTCCATGTTGCACTGAAACACCACTAGAGAATTCAAAAACCTGGTACTTGATGGTGACTGCAGGCGCAGCGGCATCATTTCTTCTGAACTGAAGTGTGGTGTTGTTCAATATTTGACCACCAACTTGGTATCGCCCTGGCCGATTTGAAGCACATTCAACGGTGAATACAAGGAAAGACTGGCCTTTGACTACACTTGAAATCGTAACATTGATCTGGCTCTGAGTAGTGGTCATGGTAGCACTCCCACTTACAATCTTGTTCAGTGTAGCAGCAGGAATGTTGATTGTCAACACGACCAACAGCAATATGGACAACAGCCGTCTCAAATTGAAGGCAAAGCCTTGTCATACGCGTCTACGTATAAAAGGTTACGTACAATTTACGATAAGTCATTGAAGTACGAGTTCCACACGCCTGTTGGCAGCTCTGCCCAATTGACTTTTGTTATCTGCAATTGGGGTTGTTACTCCCTTGCCCTCTGCGGTTAGTCTTGACGTTTCAACTCCTTTTGAAGCTAAATAGATCATAACACTATTCGCGCATTCATCCGAGAGTTTGAGGTTTCCAGCATCACTTCCGATGTTGTCCGTATGACCCTCCATTTTGAGCTTCTAATTTAACCGATTTGATCCCTAGTCAGAACTTCCCGTGCATCAATAAATTGATAACTTCGTTAACATGATATTCAGGAGCAGAGCACCGCTAAGATTAGGCCTTGCAGGAGGTGGTACAGACGTAAGTCCGTATTCGGATGAATTTGGCGGTGCTATCCTCAATGCCACCATTTCCCTTTTTAGTTACGCAACGATCGAACCACGTGATGATGGAAAGATTGTGCTCGTTGCGGAAGATAGAAATGAACACTATGAAATGGACAGCGCAGCAGTGCTGGAAGTCAACGGTGAGTTAGACCTCCACAAAGGAGTGTACAACCGCATCGTAAAGGACTTTGCAAAGAAGCCTTTGTCGTTCACATTGACCACCTATTCAGATGCTCCTCCGGGATCAGGGCTGGGAACGTCTTCCACTATGGTAGTGGCAATTCTTGGTGCTTTCACTGAATGGCAGAAATTGCCTTTGGGTGAGTACGACCTTGCACACCTTGCTTATGAAATAGAAAGAGTAGACCTTGGTATGGCAGGTGGAAAGCAGGATCAGTACGCTGCTACTTTCGGTGGTGTAAACTTCATGGAGTTCTACGGTGACAATGTAATTGTGAATCCATTACGTGTGAATGAAGCTTTCCTGCATGAGCTGGAGCACAACATGGTGTTGTACTATACTAACACCAGTCGCTCATCTGCTGAGATTATTGAACGTCAGACGATCAACGTAAAGGAGAAGAAGGAGAAGCCAATTGAAGCCATGCACAAACTCAAAGAGCAAGCTTATATGATGAAGGAAGCGATGCTCAAGGGGCAGCTGGATGAAATTGGGAAAATCCTTGATTTTGGATGGCACCACAAGAAAGAAATGGCTTCTGGTATTACGAACGAAGAGATCGATAACATTTACAATTCTTGTATGGAAGCTGGTGCGCTTGGAGGTAAGATCTCTGGTGCTGGCGGTGGCGGATTTATGATTTTCTACTGTCCAGGCAACAGTCAATACAGAGTTGTAGAGGAGCTTCATAAGTTGGGAGGCGATGCAAAACGTTATACCTTTACATCTAAAGGCCTAACCACATGGCAGAACTAGAAAAGATCAAAGCAATTCTTGCCGCATCTGCGCAAGTGAAACAAGATATTCTCGAGGACGAGGATCTGCTGACTTCGATTGAAATGGTTGCATCGATATCAGCTAATTGCCTCGCCCAGGGTGGTAAACTTCTGTTTTGTGGTAACGGTGGAAGTGCAGCAGACGCTCAGCACTTAGCTGCTGAATTCTCAGGAAGATTTTATCATGACCGTGAGCCACTTTTCGCGGAAGCCCTGCATGTTAACACATCATATTTGACTGCCGTAGCCAATGACTATTCCTATGACGAGGTTTATTCCAGAATGGTGAAGGCGAAAGGGAGAGAGAACGATGTATTGTTCGCGATCTCTACCTCAGGAAATTCAGGCAACATCATCAAAGCAGTTGAGGTGGCAAAGGAACAGAACATGGTGGTGGTTGGAATGACTGGTGAATCTGGTGGTAAAATGGCCGTATTGGTTGATCATCTCCTTAACATGCCATCCTCTGATACACCAAGAATTCAGGAGGGTCATATTGTGGTTGGGCACATCATCTGCCAGTTGGTGGAAGAAGAAATGATGCGTCTAGGCAAATGACAAGAGAAGTAATTGTACTTGCTGGTGGATTGGGAACCCGACTTCGCAGCGCAGTTGCGGACCGACCAAAAGTACTGGCAGAAGTCAACGGCAAACCATTTCTACATTTCGTACTCGAGTATCTGAAGTCTCAAGGATTTCAAAATGTTGTGCTGTCCGTAGGTTATCTGGGTGAGATGGTTGAGGAAGCATTTGGCGATTCCTTCGAAGGAATGAACCTCATGTATTGTTTCGAAGAGCAACCGATGGGCACCGGAGGAGGTATTCAATTGGCATTGGAATGGTGCGATGGCGAATGTGTTACGGTTGTAAATGGCGACACGATATTCCCAGTCAACATCGCGCAGATGTATGAGCACCATGAGACACATGCTTCAAGCTTTACGGTGGCATTGAAAAGACTGCAGAATTTCAACCGTTACGGTACGGTAATCACGGATGACGAGACTAGAATTCAAGGTTTCGAAGAAAAGAAGGCAATGGACGAAGGTTTGATCAATGGTGGCGTTTACTTGATCGATAGAGAGATGTTCCTGGCCTTGGGCATGACCCCACCTTATTCATTGGAGCAAGATTATTTCGAGCCCAAAGTGAAGGAGGAGAGAATATTCGGATTCGAAAGTGATACCTACTTCCTTGACATCGGAATCCCTGAGGATTACAAAAGAGCACAAGATGAATTGGGATGAGCTGAACGTTGATGGTTCATGGTGCATCTTTTTGGATAGGGATGGGGTTATCAATGAACGCTTGCCAGGGGATTACGTCAAGAATTTAGAGGAGTTCAGAATTCTTGATGGCGCTGTTGAGGCAATTAGGCAATTCTCAAATTCCTTCAAGCATGTTTTTGTAGTTACGAATCAGCAGGGTATAGGCAAAGGCATCATGACCCATGAAGACCTTCTGGCTGTGCACAATAATCTACAAGATCGTGTTAGCGAGGCTGGTGGTAATATTAGAGCCATTTATTATGCACCTGAGCTCGCTAGTGATTCTCCTGTAGATCGAAAGCCGGCTCCGGGTATGGCGTTGAAAGCGCAACAGCAGTTTGAAGGGGTAGACTTTTCGAAGTGCATTATGGTTGGCGACTCTGAATCGGATATGGAATTCGGGAAAGTTACTGGCATGACAACAGTGTATCTATCTGACGCAGAAAGCAACAATGCGGATTTGAGATCGCAAAGTTTGGCAGAAACAGGTAAGCTGCTTATGCAGGCTTTTCGCAGAAATACAACATCTCCTGACCAGGAAGGGCGTATCGATTGAATTTCTCTTCGCCCAGGATTTCCATCATGTTAACAACTGTTACTTTGAAGCCACCAGCTTCCAGTTGTTTGTCGTAATCTCTTCCGTACATCCTCACATGGTCATCCTGCCCGAAAGCCTTTTCCCTTTCTCGTGGGTCAGTAATGGAAGGATCTTCATACGTGGTCTCGTAGCTATAGTCAATTGGTGATTGAAGGATTGCCCAACCACCGGGTTTTAGTACGCGCACGAACTCACCCATAACTTTCTTATCGTCATCAACGTGTTCCAAAACGTGATTGCAGAACAAGACATCAAATGTGTTTTCCTCGAATGGAATATCATGCACATCCATCTTCACTTTCGCGAGTGGTGATTCAATGTCGCCAGTGATGTAGTCGAGGTGATCCATCTTTTCAAAGCGCTTCATGAAGCACAATTCTGGCGCAACATGGAGAAACTTGTGAGGTTTCGTAAACAAATCCGTTTCTGTTTTCAGGTATAGCCAGATCAGACGGTGTCTTTCCAACGAGAGACAACTTGGGCACAACGCATTCTTTCTTGAAGCTGCACCTCTACCGTACGGAAGGAACTTCCTGTAGGTTGATCCGCACACGGTACACTCTACTTTGTTTCCAGCATGGAACAAGGCAATAATCGGCAGACCGAAATTGCCAAAGAGTTGCAATACCTTTCTAGGTATGAACCTGAGTAGAAAACTTATGAACTTGGATAACACGTGAATCCTTTGCTAGACGCCAAAAGTAGTTAAAACCTACAATTCTATCATCCTGCCGTCAATCGCAACCTGATAACCCTTGTTCACCACAACGTTTCTAACAGAGTCGTCATAGATCAACGGATTGGTATGGTTGAAATGAATGAAGCAGATTTTTTCACGCTCATCGGCTGGAAGTGAATCGAACAATTCCATTGACTCTTCAACGAATGGATGAGGTATCTCTTCCATATCTCTGCCTGGAATTTCACCATTGGCGTAGAAGGTGGCATCCAATAAGGCATGGTCAACACCTTTAACTTCATCCACAATGTTCTTGTCCCATTCTCCCCATTTGTTGATGTCCGGGATGAACACGATAGACTTCTTTGGTCCTTTGATCCGATAACCCACCGTCTCAGAATATTCATCTCTGTGCGGCACGATAACCGGAGTGATTGAGATCGTTTCTGTAAGCTTCACTTCCTTCTCATTTTCCAATGAATTGATGTCGATGTTGTTGAGCTTTACTAGCTGGTCCCATGGGCCGTTCGTTTCGAGGAACTCCTTCATGCGCGGCATCGCATATACGGGAATCGCGTTAGCTCCCATCACCTCTCTACCGAAGTGCATCAATCCGGAATAATGACCAATATGCGCATGCGTTAAGAACACACCTTGTAAAGAGTTCGGCAAGAAGAAATCAAGTTGGTAAAGTTGGTATTTGATTTCAGGCGTAGCTTCAATCATCCAGCTCTTGTTGCTTTCCGGGTCTACAATTGCAATCGATACAGGTTCCTGGGTGTTGTTTTCCCCAGCCCAATAGCGTTCACAACATTCTTTCTGGCAATCTGCTTGAGGGTAACCGGCATCCTGGGCTACACCAAGTATCAAAACATATGGACCTTCTGGCACGTCAACCATTTCCTTTACAGGTTTGGTCGGTTCCTCGATGGTAGTAGTGGGAGGTTGGTAGCCAGAATCTTCCTGACCACAACCAAGGTTAAAGATCAATAACCCTGTGAGTACGAAGGGCAACACGAAGCGTATCATCCTTCTTGTAAACATCATCACTGATTTGGAGTGCGCCATGTTCATCTACCCAAGCAGTAAAGTAATCTAAATATACTGGAATCTTGTGGTTGAAGTCTACGCGAACGCTCTTGCCACGCTGTCCAATCATCTCTCGATGTTCATCTGTTATGTCTGTATAATCCGCTAGGTATCGCGCAAGTTCTACAGGTTCCTGAACCCGAACACATCCATGGCTAACGGCTCGCATATCATTCTTGAAGGCGTATTTGCTTGGTGTATCATGCAAATAGATATTCGACTTGTTCGGGAAGATGAACTTGACCCTTCCCAAGGCATTTCCGTAACCTGGTCTTTGGGTGAATCTGAATGGTAGGTTGCCAGCTGAGTAGTTCTCCCACTTCACATCTGAGCTCTGCACACGTTTACCATTCTGGTATACGTTGTAATTGTGTTTGTTGAGGTAGTTTGGATCCTTCTTGATCTTATGGATCATTTCATTCCTTGCGATGCTTTTTGGAACGGACCATGTAGGGTTCAATACCATATAGGCCAGCTCACCACTCAATACTGGGGTTTGTGTGGTTCGATGACCAACACAGGTCTTCATTGCTTTGACCACCGAGTCTTTGTCAAAAACAAATAACCTGTACCCAGCAATATTCACAAGCACATATGCTGCGGAATCCGGATAGCCATGCCAGCGCATTCTTTCAAGGTTTAGCTTGATGAGCTCAACCCTTTCTTCTGGTGTGATGTTCATCATCGCGACTGTTCGCTTTCCAATCACTCCATCTGGATACAGGTGGTTTCGCTGCTGAAAGTTGATAACACCAGCTACCAGTGTACTATCGTAAGTCTTGAAGTTTTCCGCAGTGCTGTCCATGTCACCAAGCTGGATTAGTCTGGTGGCAATGACATTCAGTATGTCGGAGGTATCACCAGGCTCAATTTTCTTTACGCTAAGCTTGATCGGCTCATGTTCTTCTTTCCCTACCTTTTTCAACTCTTCCTTGTAAGCATATTGCAAAGCCTTGTACATCGATTCTTTTGGCTGAATGGCATCCAGAAATGCGCGTATATCCTTCTGATTGAAAGGTGCGTAATAGTCTACCAGAGAATCATACGGTGTCTTGTAACTGCTTCCGTAAAGTCTTTTGGGGTTTTCTACCCCCACCTGTACATGTTTGGCGTACCGTGCGATTGCTTCGCTGGTTAGAATCTCCGTTCTGGCCAACGCCTGATAATCAATCTTACCATGACCCACACAATGTTGCAATGATTGCATGATTGATTTCACGATAGTAGTACCGTGATATGCTTCCGGATCAAATGCATGATCGTCAGCACTACGTAAGTAGGCAATGGCAGCCGTGAGCTGATCACTAAATTCTACTTGCTTAATCCACTGTGGCTGGTATTTGTTTTGTACATACCAGGATTGGATCGTATCAAGGTCCGTTAACAAGGGTGAAAGCGTAGTGTCTTTCCTGAGATTTTCAAACTCAGATTGGATGGCATTGGCGAAAGATTTCGCGTTGAACTGTGAGCGAAGTTGAACCTCAATATCAGGTGCTTCCTCTTTCACTGGTTTGATTTCTGAACAGCTCGTCAGAAACAGCGAAAGTGGCAGTGTCAGGAGTGCTATTTTCCTTGCGGAAATCATGTCCTGAATTAAACGTAACTGTGTGTAAAAAGTGTCAGGTTTATCTTAAAAATTTAGAATTTTTAAGATATCCACGTTGTGGGTAATAAATGAAGACACAAGTGCCATTGGCGATCGTGTTGATCAAATCCCAATTTACCTCTTGTGTAACTGCCGGGCATCCAAGGCTGCGACCCAGTCTCCCGTTGTCTTTGATGAATTGTTCACTCACGTAATCAGCACCGTGAATGACTACTCCACGATCGAAAGCGTTGGAGTTCCATCCCCATTCCTGGCCATGAAGTTTGAGTGATTTTTCGTGTCTGCCGTCATAGATTTCTCCAGTAACGAAGAAACCAAGCGAGCTCATGTGTGAACCTTCATCGTTTGAGAAGTCTGCAGCAAATTCTTCACCAGTCTTTTTTCCATGTGAAACGAGTTCGTGAAAAAGCACATCTCCACAGTCCATATCAATTACCCATAGACGCTTCTCATTGCCGGATTTACTGTAGTCAATGATGGTCATTTTGTTGTTTTCTAAACTAAGCTTACCATCATTTCGCAGTTTCTTAAAACCCTTGATAGCTAGTTTGTACACCTTCTCATCGGGCATAGTCATTTCATCGCAATCGATGTACTCGTACGGAAGAAGTTTGAACGTATGGCCATCGATAGGAACAACAGATTCGTTTCCTAGCGGGTGCACATCGAATGCACAACACAGCAATGCCAATGATATATAAATAATTGTTCTCAAACCCTTGGATTGCTCTTGCGAGCGGTTACAAAGTTAAAAAAATATTAAAAGCTTGAGATACAGAGAATTACACCTTCCATCTGTATAAACGGGTGATTGGTCGAAAAAGTTGCAAAATAAAAGCCCCTCCTGGCGGGAGGGGCTTGTCAAACAGCTAGCTCGCAATTCGCACGTCTACTGACCTAACTGAGCGACTGTTTCTTGGTTTTCTTTCTCATTGCAAGACCAATGCTTAGTGTTCCTGCAGCAAATAATCCAATGATTAGGAATGCAGTTCCATTGTTGGATTCGCCACCATCAACTGGATTTAGCGTTGTCAGGTCGTCTTCATCTGTCCCTGTTGAATCGATAAGACTGGCCAGGTATTCCATGCTGCTATCAATAGCATTGCCAACTGCACCGGTAATCGAAGGCTTGCTTTCATCTGTATTTGGACCTTCGCTGTAGCCAGTCTCATTACTTCCGAAAGAACCAGCATCGATCCATGTATCAGCTGGTTTCTTGATCAGCTTGGCGTACTCATCAACATAGTATTGGTACTTCGTTGGGTTCCATCCGGTAAGTTTCGCCAGTTCCTGAAGCTCTTGCTTTCGTCTCTTCACAACTCCCTTGTAGTATCCCTGCGCAGCATTACAAGTCAGGTCCGTACCTGCCGGGTGCTGAATCACATACCTACACTGGAATCTTTCTTTGTTTGGTGTTTCAGTGAATAGCAAATCCTGCGGATAGTTCTGTCTGTTGTAACGTACATGTAGACGTGTAACAAACAGCTCACCACTGTACTGTCCTTGTGTGTTCCACCTGTTGCTGATCGGGTTTAACCAATACACACCAGCTTCACGCAAGTCTGCATAAGGCAGTGCTGGTGCTACACATGGATCACATTTCACTTGATTTGAAGAACTAAGGTTCCATGCGTATTCCAACATCACGGCCTTCTCACTTTCCTTCTTCCAGGCACGCTTGTAAGCTGCTTTATAGAAGTCGCCAAACATGTCCTGGCAAAATACCGGTACCGTCATGTCACTTGGCATCTTTACTGTTCTGTAGTTGGCCGTTTCCACGCGACCTTTTTTCGTGAAGGCGTAAACGATGAGGTCTTGGTGACCATTCGCGTTAGCCATTCCCAATCTGATAGGAAGCATGAACTTATCGGTCTTCACAGCAAATTGAAGCGGACGTAAAGACTGGAATCCAGACTTCTTTTGCTCCTCAAGGTTCACCTTTGCAACAAAGAACTTCATGTTATTCTTGATGTAAGGTTCTAGAACTTCTTCAGCGCCTTTTGGAAGCTTGTATCCGTTTTGGGTCAACCATGTTTTCAATCCGTCAGACTGTTTAGCCGAAAGGATCATAATGTCGTATTCCCCAACCGTGTACTTTGCCTGAATGGTAACACCAAGCTTGTCTTTCTTTAGCTCATTGTCATCAAATGCTCTTGACATGGCAACCGATTCGGTTGCCTCGTCTTCCTCAATAGACAGGTCATAAATCTGCTGACAAGGGCTTGAATCATAATACTCTGCCATACGTGGAGCTGAATAAGCATCCAGTTTGTCAAAGACCAGTTGCTTGGCAACTCTGATTTGCTCCTCCTTCAATACTGTTGGAACAGGAACCACCATGGCAAACTCCTGGAGATCTCCCTGGTAATCGTTGCTCATGGTAATGACAGTTCTGTCACCATCACGAACCAGAATCACCTGGGATTTCTTGTTGAATAAATTCGCATCCGCCTTGCAGACATAGAAACCGCAGAAGGCAAATGTGTTGACTGAGACCACAGCCAATGCCAGAGTCATCGTCATTCTTAGTTTTCGCACAATTGTTTTCATAATCGAACTTTTAGTTAATAGTTGTTGCGAGGAGGGAATCGTGCACACTATTAAGAAGTTCGTTTTTTGTATAGTTTATACATCAGGCCTGTTCCAGCTGCGAACACCAGAACCAGTACCCATTTCATGTCGTTAAGCATTCCTTGAGGGAAGACACCAAAATCATTTACATCAATCCATGAGTCGGAAGTTTTGCTGGTCAGCTTTGCATACTCTTCCACGTAGGACTTATGCTTAGTTACATCCCAACCAGTCAGAGAAGCCAGTTCATCCAATTCTTTTTGTCTGCGCTCAGCTACTTTCGAGTAATAACCTCGAGCTTCGCTACAAGTATAATTGGTGCCTGCCGCATGACGGATCACATATCGTCCCTGGAAGTTTTCCGAGTTGGGAGTTTCCGTGAATGTGAGATCCTGTGGATAGTTCTTTCTATTGTATCGTACATGCAGACGTGTGATAAACAAATCGCCAATGTACGCGCCTTGAGACATCGAGTTGTTCACTGCACCTACCCAGTACACGCCAAGTTCTCTTAGGTCTTTGTACGCCAGTGCAGGTGCTACGCAAGGATCACATTTTACTGGTGCAGTTCCTGTAATGTTCCATGCGTATTCCAACATCACTGCTTTGCCTTCTTCTTTCTTCCACGCTTTGTCGTAAGTATCTTTATAGAACTTGCCAAACTCTTGTTCCACGAACGTTGGAATTTCGTTGTTCGTTGGAATCTTCACTGTTCTGTAGTTAGAGCATTCAGCTCTTCCTTTCTTGGTAAAGATGTGAACGATCATGTCCTGGTCACCATTGGCATTAGCCATTCCCAAACGAATAGGTAGCATAAACTTCTTAGACTTATAGGCCAATTGCAGTGGGCTTAATTGCTTGGAGTTTGGGTCCTTCATTCTCGCGGTATTGATCTTCACTACGAAGAACTTCATGTCGTTCTTGATGTAAGGCTCCAATACTTCTTTCGCCTGATCCGGAAGCTTGTAGCCGTTTCGCTTTAGCCAGATCTCAAGATCTCCAGAGTCTTTAGAAGAAAGGATTAGGATATCGTATTCATCAACAGCATACTTCGCTTCGATCTTTACTTTGAGTTTACGCGGACGAGCTGTGCTTTCAGATACGACACTCATCGCCATGATTTCAGAGGAACCAGCAGAGAGCGCTAGGTCATTGAACTGATATTTAGGCTGACATGGTTTAGGGTCGTGGTATTCTGCCATTCGTGGTGCGGAGTATGCATCGAGTTTTGAGATAATGGAAGGATCCATGGTTCTGATTTGCTCTCTTTTGAGCACAACCGGAACCGGCACCACCATGGCAAATTCTTTAAGGTCTCCATCGAAATCACTTTTCATCGTGATAACAGAGTGTTCACCATTTCGAACGATCACAACTTCAGACTTGTTATTGAAGATGTTGGCATCCGCTTTGGCAACAAAGAATCCGCAGAAGGCATGCGCAGTGAAAGCACTGCACATTACAATTACCATGACCAGGAATGGAGAAATCAGTTTTTTCATGTCATTCGTTTTACGAGATCTCTTTACGCTTTCGTATCAGGATCACCAACGAGAACAATCCCATCAGTAAGGCTGGACCGAGTATCTGTGTGTTGTTTAATAGCTCCATAATACATTCTTTGTACTAGAGATGCTAGGAGCAGATTAATTGCATAAAAAAAGGGCACAAATGCGCCCCTTAAATAATGTCTCGTGCGCGTTTATTGACCTAGCACTTTTGCATCAACGAAGAAGGTTGCATCTACTTGAACATGATGGTCATTGGTAAGGAATTCATCTGTAATGGTGTTGCACCTCAATGTAAATTCGTCCGCCTTGATAAACTCCTTTAAGTCAGCACCAGTAACCCCAAGGGCCAATATATTACCCGCAGAGCCGGGAACAGGATTGCTACAGGCTATTCTTCGTTCTGCAATGCCGGGAGCTGAGATAAATATTTCGATTGACTCCAGAAAGCTGAAGTCTTCATTATTAGGACTTGTTACAGTTAGGGTAAGGTCAGTGAGTTTAATCTCTTCTACCAAATCTTTTCGCGTATCGTTCACCTGAAATGTAGACTCTGAGTTGGTTTCAACCTTTGGACTATTAATGTTAAAAGGCAAGTTGATTCCAGAAGAAGATTCAACGACTACAGACGTGCGATAGTCCATGTTGAACTTTGTGAACTTGTCAATCCGCTTACACCCAGCGAATAGGAGTAACGTTAGCACTATGATGGAAGAATTCTTCATATAACCTTTCATACGTACATAGTATCATTTCGTTTTGGTTCGCAAGTTTACGATTCATTTATATTTGAGTAAACAATTCACTTTCCTATGGGGGATTCAGTAGCATATATGTCTGAGAAGGTTGGAATGCCTCCAGGTGCATTGGTTCATGTTGGACAGCGCAAGCGCGAGTCAGTTAAAATTACTGCGCTAGATTATTCACCAGACCTTTTTAAGGAGGAATTGTTTGCAAAGGTGGAAGACGCGCTACCCTTTTTTACCAACAACAGGAACACCTGGCTCAACGTTGACGGATTGCACGATATTGAGACGATCCAAAAACTTGGTGAACACTTAGAACTCCATCACCTTTTACTTGAAGACATCCTTAACACTAACCATCGACCGAAGAGTGAAGATTTGACTGAGCACGTATTCTTCACATTAAAGATGATAGGGGTTAATTCAGAAAGCACAGGAATCGTAAAGGAGCAAGTGAGCTTGGTGTTAGGAGATGATTGGTTGTTGAGTTTTCAAGAAGAGGAAGGAGATGTGTTGGAGAATCTTCGGGATCGGTTGCGGCATAACAAAGGGGTTATCAGGCAGAGATCAATTGATTTTGTGTGGTACCGGATTATTGATTCGATAGTAGACAACTACTTTCTTGTAACGGAGTTTTTTGGTGAAGAGATTGAGAAAATTGAGAAGC
This sequence comes from Phaeophila floridearum, assembly GCA_036784835.1. Classification (NCBI taxonomy): domain Eukaryota; kingdom Viridiplantae; phylum Chlorophyta; class Ulvophyceae; order Ulvales; family Phaeophilaceae; genus Phaeophila; species Phaeophila floridearum. Next base: position 158,619 of record JAYMFU010032173.1, read on the forward strand.
AAATAGTTGATGATTTCAAGCATGAAAGCTTTCAAGACATTCAAAGATTAAAAAGAGAAATTGTAGCCTTTAGGCGCGCTGTAAGTCCGTTGAGAGAAGCGATATCATCATTGTTGAAAGATAATTCCAAATTGATTTCAGACCTGACGATGAGGCATCTTAGGGATGTATATGAACACGTTATTCAGGTGAATGAAGGCATAGAAATGCAGCGTGATTTGCTGAGCAGCGTTACAGATTTGTACAATTCAGCTTTGAGCAATAGGATGAATCAGGTAATGCAGACATTGACAATCATCGCTACTATATTTATTCCGTTGACTTTCGTTGCTGGGATTTACGGTATGAACTTCGATAGTATGCCAGAGCTGCATTGGAAATATGGTTATCCAGCAGCATGGAGTGTAATGTTGATATTAACGATCGTGATGATCGTCTACTTCAAGAGAAAGAAATGGTTCTAACAAACAAGGCCGCGCTCAGCGGCCTTGTTTGTTTTGGTTACTAATCATTGTCAACGGGTTCCCCGTATCCAACTTCTAAAGTGAGTTCGGTTTTGTTGAGTGCAATGGATGGTTTTGCTGATCTCCATTCATCTCTTTTTGCTTCCCATTCACTAGTACTCATACAGTACCTGATGTTGTCGTGTCTGTAATACAATACATCGCCAATACAATTAGGGTCTGGGTCAAACTTTTCGATCTCAATCTTGGTTCCTTTGATTTCAAATGGTCCTGCAGTTTCACCTTCTTCTACAATACCATAATCGTGACCATTAAGAATTACATGCACATCCCAATGCACTGGTTTGCTCCCGTTGAACGTAGATTTAATAGCGCCTTTCGTGTTAGAAATGTATACCATTGTTGGTTCTTTTTTACATCCATTCATCAGGAACAAACCTGCAACAGCTGCTAATATGAGTAACGATTTTTTCATTGTGATTTTGGTTTTGGTAGACACCGTTGTTGCAATTACTGTGCCATTGAAAGCAATTTTCTGAAGCTCGCTGATCAGGTAAGGAGAGGTAAAGAAATAAAAAACCCGCTCCTTTCGAAACGGGTCTTCTCTAGTTATTTGGATCAAGCCCGAACTGTCTTCGAAGCTTGTCTTTTTCTGATTGCGTATACGGTACCAGTCATCGTTACAAAGAAGATGCCTAGTGAAGCAAGGAATCCACTCCATGGGTCGCTTGGACCACCATCGCTAACCGGACCCCAGTATTGGAAATCATCAATATTGATCCATCCATCTTTGGTCTTTTCTGGCGCTTTGATGTCATACTCATTCACGTAATCATCATACTTGCTTGCATCCCAACCAGTAATTGAAGCGAGTGTTTCCACTTCTTTTTTACGTCTATTAACTACTCCTTTGTAATAGGCCGTTGCTTCATTACACTTAAGGTTCTTTCCAGCTGCATGGTGAATAACATACCGTCCCTGGAATCTTTCCTTATTAGGGGTTTCCGTGAACAGTAGGTCTTGAGGATAATCCTTACGGTTGTACCTCACATGCATTCTGGTAATATGCAGGTTACCTTCATAATTGGCACCACCCCAACGGCTTTGACCTTGCTTCACCCAGAACACGCCTGCTTCACGTAAGTCCGCATAAACTGGCGGCTGAGTTGCACAAGGGTCACACTTCACATAGTTGCTGGAACTCAAATCCCATGAATACTCCAACATTACTGCTTTACCATTTTCCTTCTTCCACGCCTGCTCATAAACAGACTTGTAGAAGTTGCCGAAATCATCCTTGATGAAGACCGGAAGGTCTTTATCCGTAGGAATCTTAACGGTTCTATAGTTAGCAGTTTCTACCTGACCTTTTTCAGTTAGGGTATAAACGATCAAGTCCTGGTCACCTTTCGAGTTGGCCATTCCCAATCTGATCGGCAGCATGAACTTATCTGAACCGTATGCGAACTGAATCGGACGAAGGTTTTGATAACCAGTCTTCTTCTGCTCGTCTAGATTAACCTTCGCCACAAAGAACTTCATGTTGTTCTTGATATAAGGCTCCAAAACAGATTCCGCTTTGTTTGGAATCTTGTAGCCATTCTTGTCAAGCCATACTTTCAATCCGCCAGACTCTTTGGCTGAAAGGATCAGGATATCATATTCGCCTACTGTGTAAGTTGCTTCGATTGTTACCCCCAAATCAACCGATGCTTCTTCTTCAACAGCATCTGCCATTGCTGAAGCTTTAACCAGTCTTCTCGAGCTGAAATCCATTGCACCTTCATTGTATCGGTTACATGGATTAGGATCGTAGTATTCTGCAACACGTGGTGCAGAATAGCCATCCAGTTTATCAAAGATCTCCTGTTTGGCAACCCGAATCTGTTTTTCCTGAAGTACAACCGGAACAGGCACCACCATGGCAAACTCTTTAAGATCACCTTCGTAATCATTGCTCATGGTAATTACCGTCTTGTTGTCCTTTCGGCACACGATTACCTGTGATTTTTCATTCCACAAATTAACGTCTGCTTTGGCTACAAAGAACCCGCAGAACCCGAATGATTCAATTGCTGCGAAGCAAACGAGTAATGCTAAAATTGAAAGCCTTCTCATGGTAAGGTTTGTTGGTTACTGTTTAAAGTTACGCTTGTTTTCTTTTCACGTAGTAAACAATACCGGTTAAAAGTAGAAGAACGCCTGCAATGCCTGCTGCAGTTGTAGTTCTGCCACCGAATCCAAATTGGTCAACTTTGAACCACTTCACTTTGAAGTTGTCATCCTCGCCATTTTTGTACTCATCCACGTACTCTTTGTATTCGGCAGTTTCCCAACCAGTTAGACTAGCTAACGTATTTACTTCACGCTTTCGTCTGTCAACTACCTTTTCATAGTATGCATTGGAAGCTGCACAAGTGTAGCTTTTGCCCGCTGCATGGCGGATCACGTAGCGACCCTGAAATCTATCTTTATTGGGAGTTGCAGTGAAAAGAATGTCCTGAGGATAGTCTTCTCTGTTATACCTCACGTGAAGTCTTGTAATGTGCAGTTGTCCTTGGTACTGCCCACTATTGTTCCATTGATTAGTGAAAGGCTTCACCCAGAACACACCAGACTCTCTCAAGTCAGCATATGGTAGTGGTGGTGTAACACATGGATCACACTTAATTCTGTTTGTAGAACTAAGGTCCCAGGCATACTCGAGCATTACAGACTTTCCGTCATTCTTTTGCCAAGCAGTAGTGTAAACATCCTTATAAAACTCACCGAAGTTGTTCTGGATGCTTACTGGAAGCTCCTTGTCTGTTGGGAGTTTAGCAGTCTTATAGTTTGCAGCTTCAACTCTACCTGTTCTTGTGAATGCGTACACAATAAGGTCTTGGTTACCAGTTGAGTTAGCCATGCCTAAACGAATAGGAAGCATGAACTTGTCAGACTTATAGGCAAACTGGATCGGACGAAGTGTCTTGTATCCTTGCTTAGCCTGGTTCTCCATGTTCACTTTGGCTACGAAGAACTTCAGGTTGTTTTTGATGTAAGGATCCAGCACTTCGTTTGCAGTACCTGGAATTTTGTATCCGTTTTCTTTTAACCAGGTCTTCAATCCATCAGATTGCTTAGCAGAAAGGATAACGATATCGTACTCGCCAACAGTGTACTCATCTTCGATGGTAATACCAAGCGTACGATTGCGGTCTTCTTCTTTATCCATCGTGATCCTTGATCCCGATTTTTCCATTGCAGCGCCAAAGGCCGCAGACCTTGTGGCCGTCTTCTTGTAACGGTATTTGTTATACGTGGGACATGGATTTGCATCATGATACTCTGCAACTCTAGGAGCTGAGTAAGCATCAAGTTTGCCGAAAATGGATTGATTGGCAATCCTGATGTGTTCCTTTTTAAGAACAACTGGTACAGGTACAACCATTGCAAATTCCTTCAGATCACCTTTGTAATCGTTACTCATGGTGATCACAGTGAAGTCCCCGTCTCGTGCAAGAATCACCTGCGACTTTTCATTAAAGAGACTTGCATCGGCTTTCGCCACAAAGAATCCACAGAAAGAAAAGGCCTGAGAAGTAATCAGGGCAGCAAAGGCGAGTGTAGTTAGCTTTAGAAATGTGGTTTTCATATTGCTAAGATTTTAGGGTTTGTAAATTTCGATTCCAAGAGAATCGTTCGTGTTTAAATAGTTTGTCTAGGAGGACTGTAAGAGGCGACACGAAGAATAAAGCGTAAATCGGTGCCGTATAAACCTGGAACCAGCTCGTCATCACAAAGGAGACGATGCCGACCAGTCCAGCCCATATTATTCTTGCGGTCCTATGATTTGGTGTGGTCATAGGATCGGTAATCATGAAGAATGCAAACAGTAAAAGTGTTCCACTCGATAGGTGGTGGAAGAACACATCCAGTTCCCATCCTTGATACAATACTGTTCTGATGAATGTCAGGCCACTGAATGCTCCAAGGAATGCAAGACTGGAGTCTATACGACCGACATTAAATAATACACTGAATCCACCAACACATAGTAGCACCATTAAGAGGAAGTTGCTACCCCATTGACCTGGAGAAACCCATGCATCTCCAGTTAGGAAAATGGTAACTACGATTCCGAAGTTGGTTGGATTGAAGAAATGTTTTTTATCCCATTTAAGAATGAACTTGCTTCCAATAGTCAATGCCGCGCATAGAACAATGGTCCAAACGATATTCGCTTTGAACATTAGACATAGGCTTAGTGAAGAAATAAGTGAGCTTTTGAGGCTGTTCATTGGGCGCTTCCATATAAGAGCACAAAGCGCCTGAACAAATAGACATGCGCTGATCGCAACAAAGAAATCAAAGAGATCTGCATCCCATCCTAACGCAAGCATTCCATAGATCAGGAAAATCACCTGAAATATGATTTGTGGATGTCTCCCGTCCTTTTTCATGAACTGAATAGGGGGAGTTGAACTAAGCCAATTGAGGACGCGCATGATTGTTACATTTACCTATTAGATTCCGTAAAACCAGGTTTCCATAAATCCCGAGAGAAAAAAGTGGGAAAAATATTGATCGTAGGACAGGGACTCGCTGGCACAAGCCTGGCAGAAATATTACGCGAAAGGGGTGAGAATATTGTTATTGTGGATAACAATAATGCTTCGGCAGCTTCTAGGGTGGCGGGTGGTGCTTTCAATCCAGTGGTGTTTAAAAGAATGACTCAGACATTCAATGCTGCAAAAATCATTCCTTATATGAGGCATTGGGTACGTAAACAGGAAGAACGTTTTGGTAAAGAATTGTTGTTTGATTTTCCGTTGTACAAGTTGTTTTCCGGGCCAGAGGATATTGAATTCTGGAAGAAACGCGTGGAAAGTGAAGGATTAGCAGCGTACTGCGATCTTGAAGTTCATCAAGTTGAGGGGATTGATGCCAATGTTGAAGCGGGTTTGGTAAAAGGAGCGGGTAGGGTAGACGTTCCTGGTATGTTGTCTTTGATCCGAGCTACCTATAAAGAGGAAGGGATTCTGCGAGAGGAAGAATTCAAATACGATGATGTCGAACCAGGGAATGAAATCAAGTGGAAAGGTGAGGTTTTTGATCATCTGGTTTTCGCTGAAGGCAAGAATGGAACTGAAAACCCGTGGTTCAATTATGTGCAGTACCGAAATACGAAAGGGGAGTTATTGGAATTGAGGCTCGATAATGAACTACATATAATGGTGAACAAACGAGCTACGATTATGCCTTTGGGTAATGGTAGGTACAAGTTTGGGGCAACGTACAATTGGAGAAACTTAGATGATGGGATTACACCGGAAGCTCGTGAAGAATTAGAAGATCGGTTACAGAACATTATTGGGGATAGATATGAAGTTGTTGATCAGCAATGGGGTATAAGACCTACTTCTCACGACAGAAGACCTATAGTAGGAGGGCATCCCGAACACCATGGGCTGTGGATCTTCAATGGCTTAGGTTCCAAAGGAATGATGTTAGGGCCTTATTACGCACAACAACTGGCGAGCTTGATTTTGGATGATGAACCCGTTGATGATGAGGTTTCTGTAAAGCGTTATGCATCAATGGAAAAATGATTTTAGTCGATTGGGCTGTTACCATCTTTCGGCTATATTTGTTTGAATTTAAGTCTTAAGAAGTATGAGATTCGTATTAGCTATCACCTGCGCGTTGTCGTTTGCTATCTTCAGCACAAGCTGTGGAAGTGGTGAGGAAAATGTAGTTGCGGAAGACACACTGCCAAAGTTGAAAGGTTATGTGGAGCTAGATCTTGCAGAGTACGGATATAACCTAATTGTAATGATTCCAGACGAAAATTCTGGTGTGCCAGAAATCAATGCTACCGATTGGGGTAACGTTGAAATCAAAGTGGGAAAGATGTTTGGCATTCAGGTGATGGAGGGTCCGGGCGACTTTGAATTGTTGAAGTCAGACCTGAATAGTGACCTGGTGTACAAATCAGAGATCCTTAAGGAAGAAGGCGATTGCATTGTTTACAAAAGAGTGATCCCTGATACAGAAATTGAGCCTGAAACTAATTTCTTCCTTGTAGTAGAAGTTGATGGATTGAAGTATGAGATTCAGAATATGAAGGAAGATGTATATAGCCAGGGTGCAATAGACAAGATGGTTCAGGCAGCAAGACAAACAAAATCGAATAAGGCTGAGGCACCTGCTGAAGCTTAAGTATACATTCAGACCTAATACGAAGAAAGGAGCGCCATGCGCTCCTTTTCTTTTTAATCTATGTCGTTGGGAGAATTATCCGAAGCTTTCAGCATAGAACTTCACTGTAGGATTCGTAATCAAAACTGGAATCTCAGCATCGTTAGCAATAAGATCCTGCTCTTCACTACCAAATAGATCCGACATCAAGCCTTCATCAGATAGGTTTACCACCGCAATTAGATCAGCATCTTCTCTAGATGCATAGTGAATCACTTGCTTAGTGAATTTACCTTTCTCATCTGCTTGTTCTATACTGAATGGAACATTGTTTTCTGTAAGGAATTTCTTAGCGAAAGCAAGTTCTCGATTCAACTGAGCAACAAGGAAGTCGTCTGTTTCAGTAGGTGCGAAGATCTTGATCTTTGCATCGAAGTGCTTCGCCATGCTAGCAGTAATTTTTAGCTTCTGCTTGCTTTCCTTCTGGTGGTCAATTGGTAGAACGATGTCGTTATAACCATCAGACTTAATTCCTTTCTCTTGTACTATAATGAAAGGAACATCTGAACTAACAATCACTTTCATCGCGTAGCTACCAATCAGATGCTGAATACCTTTAACGCTATGGGTACCCATGATGATTAGGCTTGCACCGATTTCAGATGCGACATCACCAATATCTTCGAAGATGCTACCGATTCTAATGTGTGCTTCAACTGGCACACTGGAATCTGCTGATAACTTTGCAGCTTCAGCTTCAAGTTTGATTCTTGCTTCCTCTGCTTCTTTCTGTTTTGCAACAACGTGGAGAAGGTGTACTTCTCCTGTAAAATTTCTAGCCACAGCAATGCCATGGTTTACAGCGTTCACAGCAACATTAGAGAAGTCGTGTGGAACAAGTACCTTATACTTCGTAGAGTCCATAATAGGTTAATTAATTACTTAATCTTCAGTTCATTAATTTGCGGCAAAGGTATACCTATTTGCGGATTAACAAATAAATAAAACGCTAAATCGCTCTCACTGAAAATAGGTAAATATTCATAAAAGGAAAACCGGTATAACACCGGTTTTCCTTTTTACTTGCTTACTGACTTTATCGATCCATGCTGGGTCTTGGGTGGGATTTTCCTTTATGCTTGTGACCCTTCCGATTCATTTTGTGGGTATCGTACATAATTCTTTGCTCATCGGTGAGCAGTGCACGAACATCCTGGTGTTTCTTCATCTTGATCTTCATCATTTTTCCTTTTAAGGAGGTGATTTCATCAATTACACCATTGATTTCATTCATGTTTACCTTATCTGCTGTCGATAGGGTCTTTAGTCTCGCCTTTTTCTCTCCCAATTCATTCTTCAATGGGAGAATTTCCTTCTTTGCTGAGAGCTTGAGCTCTTTGATCCTGGATGCTTGTTCGTCCGTTAGTCCCATTTTCTCCTTGAAGTTCTGTTTACCTGGGTCGTGCTCATGTTTAGCGTCTTGGGCAAAAGTTAACCCGGAGAAAAGAAGCATTAGCATTAAGATGTGTGTCTTCATCGCTGTCAATTTTAATTGGTTCCGGTTCTTGGACAGGAACAACCGCAAAAGGTTTAATCAGAGATCGAATTGAGTAGAGACTCTTATTCCAAAAGGGCTCGCGATATTGTTGCCATCAGCGTCTTTCAGGTAGCTGATTCGGTGTAGAAAATCGACTCGGATGAACCGAAGGATATTGCTCACACCATACCCAATTTCAATGTAAGGCTTGTTGCCGAAGCCTTTAAACGAAGGCACAGGTTCTAAGCCTGGACCATATGCGTATGGATCTCCATCGGTATGGATCAAAGGAATCTTATCTATGTTTTTCTGACTAAGGGAACCGTATAGGATATTTGCCGTGCCAAAGAATCGAAGATGAAGCTTGTTGAACAATGGGATCCGGTTGGCAATCAATCCATCAAATCTGTGGTAAAGCTTTAAAGAAACATATTGATCACTCACAAATTCGAATATCCGCATCAGGTTGAAGGAATATGCATTATAGAAGAATGACCTACTACCCAGATGAGATTCCAGTAACGGATAAGGCAAAGTAGAAGGGGTGTATCCTGCGTTCAATGTGTATCGAAGTCTACCGGGGATACCAAGCTTGATGTTTTGCTCCAGTGTGAAACCAAAAGTTTGGTAATCGAAATCCCCACCCATCACGTCTTTCATTCCTAAGGCATAGCGAAGTGTAAGCACTGGCCAACCTTTAGAACCCCAGCTCTGACGTTTGTTGTCATTCTGGATCACCTTTTCCTTTGGAGCCAATCGCGCTTCAAAACGCAGTTCGGTAGATGTTAAATTGGAATCAATGCGGGAACGCGAGTCATCTGTGAAGTATGTAAAATCAAATAATGGGTTGATCTGTCTATTTCGGAATTCAACTTTAGTACTCATGTTCTTTACTACATCTATTTGAGTGTATGCTTTTCCAATGGTGTGGAAATACGGTTTGATTAAATCGCCAAACCGACTAGACGCTACAAATAGGGTGTTGTTGCTTAAATCGAAGTTGTCATTAAAGAATCCTACCTGGTCAATATCATGCATGTAACTCGCTCCTGCTACCCACCAACGATCTCGATTTAGTATGTACTTAGCACCAAGACTGTACTTGAATTCCTCATCATATAGGCCATAAGCAAGTTGACCATTCAAGGTGAGGTCTCTACTGAACTTGTAATTGGTCCTGAACCCTAATTGAAAACGGTTACCCTCGATGTTGTTGAAATTCCACAGGTAGGTATATGGTCCGATGTCGAATTTGCCAATGGTTTTGTATCCACTTACCACTGTCTCAACGATGTCCACATAGGTCCTGATAATTGGAAGATTACGCATGGTGTCAATCATGCTGTAAGCCATCATGTCTGTTGTCGTCAAGGAGTCATGTCTGTGTTCGTTCCAATATTTATCATCTGATATCAGTGCGTTTTCATCTACGGTGACATTTTCATCATAGAACTTCCCTTTCTTAGGTGCATTAACACTATAGTCTTTATTCGATACATAGAATTTAGCCAGCATTCCTGCCCAGCTATCAACAACTTCACCCATGTCGACCACTATCCGGGTCTTGCTAGGCAGCCATGCTCCACCTTTTTCTGCTTCAACGAGTTCCTGTTGCAAGACAATTTTTTCAATAAAATTCAGGTTCGCTGCCTTGTCAACAGTCAGGTTGATACGCTTCAACGCGAAAGTTGAGTCTGCAATCCACATGGTGCCATGGAATGCCAAGTCTTCCTTTCTCTTTGGTTTAAACGCAATGCGGTAACATAGATCTTCACCAACTAACTCAGCAACTTCCTCCAACTTGTAATCATAGAATGCCCGCCAGCTATCCGCAATAGGTGAAATGAAATCCTTGCTAACCAATTTCACCCAGTTTTCATAGAAGTTGAATTGCTGGAAAGATGTTCCGAGAAGCTGTGAAACGTAAGATCCATCTTCTAATGCAATACCTGAAATCTTGCTTTTAATGATGTCTTCTCTTCGTCTGTCAGGATTAGCAACGAAATAGTTTTTCGAGATCGTTTCTGAGAAGAAAACAGGCATGATTGGCTTACCATCTTCTCCTTTGATCTTGGCTATGCTGTCTAATACGCTAACCACTTTAGACACGATTTTTCTCTTCGTAAACTTCTCGGAGATGTTGTCTACATCTAACTCAACCTTCGAATAACTCTCGTATTCGTAGGCAGAGAGCTTTCTTAAATCATTGATCTTCTTCCTCTTGATCACCTTCCGCATGATGGGCCATGCAGGGTTTTCGCCTTTTGCTGATACTTCGAAACCTGCAATTTCTATAGCGGCAGGGGCGAGGTAGAACGTTACTTTCTGCGAGGCAACACCTTGTCTAAGTGGCTTGGTTTGAGATTTGTAGTTAACACAAGATGCGGTAAGTGAATCAATCTTTTTGGTGGTTGATATCTTGAAATTCCCATCAAAGTCGGTAGTTGTACCAACAGAAGAACTTTTAATGAAAACATTGGCAAAAGGAACCCCTTCGTTGGTTTTATAGTCAATAACCTTTCCTACAATAACGGTTTGCGCCAACAACCCTGATGAAATTATTGCGCACAACACTGTTATGTAGATCCTAAACATTTCCTTCCTGCACTCTTACATTGTAAGTGTAAGCAATTCCATCATCAATCTAACTCATACTCTTCTGCCTTTTCGAGTATGTAGTTCATTCTATTGATGTCTTCATTGTTTAACCTAAGCTTACCGCTGAAAGCATAAACCTTGTCCATTTCAAATTTGGCCCTAGGGTCTTTCACTTCCAGTTCCACTACAGTTTCGGGGCCAGCATTTCCACAGAAGAAACAGGCGCTGAAAGGGGTCTTCGATAGCGCGTAAATTTTATCTGGTTCGGTTCCTGGAATAGGTACCATGAATCCTTTGATCACTATGTTTTCTCCTTTGAGGGCGCTGATGTTTTCTCCAAACTCGGGGTATAGGAAGTAGGCGTTGACATCCTCGTAGTACTTCTCACTGAATGTAATGTCCGCAAGGTTGGCCCAGCTGATATCGTGATAAGTCTCTCCGTCAATTTCCAGGAATTTGTTCCAATCGGCAACAACTTCAGGAGTTGTGTCTTTGATTGCTGCGGTATCCTCAGGATTATCGGCAAGTGCCTTGTCCAGACTGTCAAGGTATTCGTACCTGTCTACCAATGGAGTTGTGTTCTCCTCTGGCCCGCACGCAATAAGAATTAGGGAGAGTATGCTAACGAACCACTTCCGCATTTTCAAGGATATAATTCAGCTGGTGAACATCTTTATCATTCAGTTTCAGCTTGCCCTTGAATGTTACAACTTGGTCCATCTTCAATTCAGGCAGAGGCTTTTTTGATTTTATTTCCATTACTGTTTCGGGGCCGGCAGCACCACAAAAGAAACAGCTGGAAAACGGATTCGCAGAGAGTACGAGGTAATCCTTTTCAGTATCAACGGGAATCACATACCCTTTAATTTGAATACTCTTTCCTTCAAGCGCTTTGATCTGGTCACCAAATTTGGGCAGCTTGAAATAGGTGTCATATTTCTTGATGTACTTCTTCTCGAAACTCACATTGCGCAGCTTGTACCACTGTACAGTAGTCTGGCCGTGGCTTGATAAAGCAGCGCCAATAACGAGTAATATGGTAATCATCAAAGTCCTCATCCTGTCTTGAGAGATGTAGAAATGTCTTTGCGGTTTGCAATTACCATAGGTACGAGTGCTGCAAGTATTCCCAACAACACAGCTGCTCCAAACATATACAGTTCTTCAGGATAGAAGAGCATTGCATCGAGCGTGTAATGGTAGCTGCTCGCCATGATGTTACCAACAAAAACCAGGCCTAAATGACCAAGGATGATTCCAACAATGTATCCTACAACACTAATTAGGATAGATTCGAATAGGATAGGCATAAGCGCCCGTCCTTTACTCGCACCTAATCCTCGAAGCATTGCCACTTCAAAAGAGCGTTTCTGCATGTTGCCAATAAGACTGAAGAAGATGCTCAAGGCGGATAGGATCAACAATACATAAGCGATGATTTCAGCTAACTGGAATCCTGCACCTAAAATATTCTGAAGTCTTGCAGTTTCATAAACCGGGGAAGCTGCTTGAAGATGTGATTGCTCATTGATCAATCTTGGAAGGAACAATGAGGCTTTAGGGCTATTGAATTTCACAAGTAAAGCCGTTACTTCTCGCTCTTCTTCATCCATTTCATGGTCGTGATCATGTCCGTCACCATGATCGTGATGCGCTGAATCAACGATTGCAGAGTCAGCAATCAAAGTATCTAGAACCTCTACTTGTTGTTCATGATCGTGGTCATGTTCATGTTCCTCTCCGTGATCATGATCGTGTTCTTCTCCATGGTCGTGGTCTGCATGATCATGATCATGGTCATGCTCTTCCCCATGGTCGTGTTCGTGGTCATGTTCGTCCTTTTCAATTGGAGCGAACGAGGTATTCTCATGACCTGCATGTACGTGCCAAACACTTTCCGTTGGTGTCAAGATCAATTGATCTGCAACTGAGTTTGTTCGTCCATAAATTCCAACCACCTTGAAATCATGGTGGTCGTGGTGTTCGATGCTTTCCCCGAGGCCATGCGCTCCATGAAATACATCTCCAACCTTTCTGCCTGTTGCACGTGCAACAGCCGCACCCAAACAAACTTCCATGTTCTTTTCTGCGCGCTTGCCTTCAACCACTTCCATTCCGTACAAGTCCTCGAAAGACTCATCGGTTCCCACAATTCTAAAGGATCGATAGTTGTCACCTAGACTGATAGGTGTTATCGACTCAACAAATGGATGACCATCGATTAGTTTTTGGTCTTTCTGCTTGATGTTGCCCGTTGGATTGTCCACGTGGTAAATAGAACTAAGTATCAATTGCAAGGGGCTGCCTTTGGCTCCAACTACCATATCTATGCCTGCCTGATTCTTGTCAAATTGAGATTCAATCTGACGTGTTCCATGCATTACCAGTGTAATCATCACCACACCTACACCAAAAAGTAGTGTGGTCAGAATTGCCTGAAAAGGCTTATTCCATATGTTCTTCCAAGCCAGCTTAATCATAGCGATACCGTTTTTTCAAACGCATTCTTAACGCGCTGGTCGTGAGTAACTACCACTAAATGGGCATTTGATTTTGCGGCTGTATTCTTGAGAAGCTCAATCACTTTATCGCAATTTTCTTCATCCAAAGCTGACGTGGGTTCATCGGCAAGAATCAAGGCTGGATTGTTGACGACAGCACGAGCAATGTTTACCCTTTGTTGTTCCCCAACACTTAATTGAGCGGGTTTCTTGCCAGCGAGATGATCGATACCAAGTTCCGTCATCAGCGACTTGACTTTGTCCTTCGAAACATTTTTGCCAATTGCCTTGGCTGCCATCCCAATATTGTCCTCAACGCTAAGCGCTTCAAACAAGTGAGCACTTTGGTACACAATTCCGATTTGCTCGCCACGAAACTTGTCCATTGCAGAGCTGCTCATCTTCGTTATATCCGAGTTGTTGATTTTGATCTCTCCTGTTTGTGAAGAAAGGATTCCACTTAACAAATGCAGCAAAGTCGTCTTTCCGCATCCGGACGACCCGGCAAGCAACAAGTGTTCACCGTCTTGCAAGTCGATATCAGGAAAGCTTAATTCACTTTGCCCGGGATACTGATATTTAATTCCATGTGTGGATAGCATATCTCAAAAATAGCATTTAGAAGAATGCGCGCAGTTGGGCTCCTCCAACGTGAACGACAGAGGCACCTTCACTCGCCCTTCCGTTGTAATTAAGTGTCAATTGTAAGTTTTTGTTCAGCGAGCGCTGGAAGGAAACATTCCATGTGTAATTAAATCCAGGCTGAAGTCCTTCAAGCATTTCAAAACCTAGCGTACTTGATGCTAAGCCATTATATCTAATATCTATAAAGTTACCTCCTAGCAGGAAGTTTCCCTTTCCTAACATGTTATACCTGATATCCGCTCCAAGATCATTGATGAATGCTGTTTCATTACCAAATTCAGGACGATTGATTTTCTGCTTGTAGCTATACTTAATACTTGTTCTGAATTTAACTCCTGGCTGAAATTGAAACTCAGGTAAGATTTCTTCAAAGTCATACGCGTAGTTTCTGGTTGTTATGAATTCTGAGCGTGCAGACCTTGCTCCAACTCTGTATTCAGAACGGAACAACAGTTTACGGGTTAAGTTCCAACGCATCCTAACCGCATTGAAAGTATTGGTTCGTGACTCATAACCGTTCACCAGCAATGTCTTGTTCTTGATCTCTTGAAAGACCCATTCCATTCCGAACACTGGATCCAGTCTGTTGAGGTAAAGTGTGTTTTGTAAACTGGAGTTGGTGGATACCAGTGAGGTATCCAGAATCGCAGACAAGAACGGGTCGTAGTATCTAGACCCATCGTTTGTTTTGCGATCTACCCTAAATGCCGTTTTGTTGGAAAGCCTTGACACGCTTTTCAGAAAGCCCTTCTTTGCACCCCAAAGAACTTCCGGCTTGATGAAGAATACTTCGTTGAACTGATTGGTAAACGTCTTCACGTATTGGTTGGTCGGTGTAAACACTTTAATGTAGGTAGCCTGGTCCTGAAATGCAGCGATTTCAAATTCACTGATTTCCTTGATGCCATTACTGTTGTAATCAATCCATTGATGCGTCCCTTGTCCAGGGTTCACTTCAATGTAGCTGAACTCTCTTTTAGATTCAAGACCGCTGCCAATTTCATAATACGTGATGGCAGAAATGAACCCACGCTTAATTCTAAGAGAATGATCTAAACGTCCAACAATGGTGTTTTCGGGCGCATCTCCAGTCACTAGTGTGTCCAGAATATCGAGTTGTCGGTATGTTCCTTTTATCCTCAATCTATTGGCTGGATTCGAGTTTAAGTCAGCCAGAAAATCAATGTTGTTGGCAAGCGTTGCAGGTCGCAATTCATTGTTGAGGGGGCCTTTGTCTTTCCTTTGACTGAACCTAACCATTAGTGGATTTTTCAAGGTGTCCTTCGTTCGCACATAGGCGCCATACTTTTCATAGTTAAACGAGTTGTTGAGCAGTCCAAGTGCAGAATCGAGCTGAAGCGTATTTGCCTCTTGTTCATAGAACAATCCACTAACTACTACTCCGAAAAGTTGACTGACATCACCAGAGAATCCTGTTGCTTCTGAATTGGGGATCGCATTACCAGTACTTGATAAGTATTTGCCACGTGAAACTAAGCGGAAGCCTTTTTGGTTGATGGTAAGGCTTCCATAATGTGCATTTCCTGTGAATTCAGAGCCACTTTGGTAGTAACCGTATCTGTAGTTTAATCTGTATTTATTTCCTTGGTTGAGACCCAATTTAACATTACCCAGGTACTGATCTTCGTTCAGCGAAACACCACGTACATTCCAGTCTCGAAAGAACTCAACGCTTCTGAATCTTTCAATTTCTCTGAATTTCGTGGAGACTTGTTCCGCTTCAATATCTGTGGAGAGCGTCCATTTCTTCAATGAATCGCCTGCGACCTTTTGAATGTTTTTATAGTTCAGCTTTACTGCATGACCGAGATTGTCAGCATCGTTTCTTGTTGAGAAATTGTTCTGATCGAAATTACTAATAGCGCCTTCAAGCTTAAGCCTTCCCTGCTTTCCAATTTCTTGTTGGACTGCACCTGTTAGCATTTGTCGTGTTTTCGGACTTGGAAGCAATGTTACTGGTGCATAGTTTCCTTGCGGAATGCCTCCAATTGGAGCAACCCAGCGATAGACTTTGCCATTGGCCAGTGAATTGATCTGCACATAATCTCCGTTATTTGAGCCAACCAGTGCGAAAGATGCCCTGTAGTAAGCACTGTCTGGATTGGTAGAGAATACTAAAACTGAGTCGTACAATACTGAACTCACAGTGCTGTCAATCATCTTGTACATGACTAAATCATCTTGAAATTCAATGCTGTCGAGTGTGGAGAATAACGCGTTTTGAATACTATCTCCAACTTCACCAAGGAGCGACTTCTGCTCATCGTTCAGTTCGAGCTGTAGCGGCTGATTCTTTGCATCCTGTTCACCGTAGAACTGTAGATCCAGGGAAGTTTTATTCCGTTTGAATTGATGACCAGTGTACAAAAGGGAGCGGGCATAGTTTTTATCAGCGTATTGGAACTCTACGATGATCCTTGAGAATTGGGTAATAATTTGAGAGGCTGTGAAGGTTAGTTCTGCGGTATTGTAATCTATGGTATAGTCGTAGCTCTGACCACGTTTCAGTAACTCTCCATCTAGATATACACGCTCAGTTCCGCTTAAAACGACTATGAAAGATTCATTTTCATTACCGTTCAATCTATACGGTCCCTGATTACCCTCTATCCCGTTAATGACATTTCGTGCGAATTTTCCTTTGGACACTGCAGCGCTTACAATGGATTTGACCTGTGTGAGTGAATCTGCAGAACGAAAAGTGTGAGAGAAGTAACCCCCCTGTGCGCGTTTGTAGAATTTCAAATAGCTGTTTCTTAGATGTCCAAGCTGGAAATCACCTGCTATTAGTTTACTTCTGTCGGTATACACTTGAATGAATACCTGATCGAAATCCTGTAATTGTTGGGTATTCCCTTCAGGTTGAATAGGGATGTTGTCATCGGTTACTGATGCCAAAACATTGATATTCTCGGAAAGCTTTCCCGAAAGTTGAAGGTTGAGATTGGAATTGACTGCAAGACTTTGCGCGTTTCCAAATGAAATTCCTCTGGAAATACTTCCAGCACGGTTTACATTTCCAAAGCTGAATACCTTGTCGCTGGATTTACTTACTACCTTGAATTTGAATGGGTTATACACTCCAATTCCTGGTTCTGTGACCAGATTTATGTCTTTTCGGTAGTAGGATTCAGAAAGGTCTATTGGTACCGTAGTATAACGAGCGATTGCAGTCTTTCCGATCAGTTGTTTGTTGTGAATTTTAAGTACTGCCTGTTCCGCGATTAATGTATATGAACTCTCCTTAACTTCTTGATTTTCAACGTACAGAGAAAAGGTAGCAGGCACTATAGAAATTGTGTCAATCTTCAGACTGTCATTGCTGAGCACGATCTCTTGTTCCCTCTGTGCAAAGGAAATGGAACAAAACCCCATTAACAGGGCAATACAGAGATATTTGTGCAGGCGCATGTGCTAAAGGTAGAGCTTATCTAACGCTCCAGATTTCGGCAGATTTTACAGCTACTACGATAAAAGTACGCAGATTGGCCCCGGATTATACCTAAATGCCCATTCTGTCGGGCATTAACCAAGGTCATGTTATCTTATTCTCCCTAGGAATTTTGGTCTGAATATATATATTTGTAAGTCTCGTAAAGTATATACAATCAGATGAGAAGTGTTTGGAAATTTTTGAGCCTATCGTTGGTTTGCATCGTTGTCCTCTCTTGTGGGCCAAGCGGGCCGAATAATGATGGAACAGATCAGGCTGCAAAAGGCGGTGTGTACTACGGTAAAGTTTTCCGGATGAATGAGGTTGAGGATTTTAAAAGTCTTTACCCACCGAACATTACAGAAGTAGTTGGCCACCGTATTGGAAATCAGATTTACGAAGGCCTTGTAAAGTTGGATCAGGAAGATCTAACGGTTCAGCCGTGTATTGCTGAAAAGTGGGAAGTGAATGATGACGCTACCCAATTCACATTCTACATCCGCAAAGGTGTAATGTTTCATGATGATGATTGTTTTGAAGGAGGGAAGGGTCGTGAACTGAAGGCTTCAGATGTGAAGTATTGCCTTGACAAGATTTGCGAGGTATTCCCAGAAAACCAGATGTTCTGGTTATTCAAGGATAAAGTGAAAGGTGCAAACGAATACCACGATGCATCTAAAGCAGGAAACGCACCTGCCAGTGGTGTTTCTGGAATCAAAGTCATCGATGATTATACACTTCAGGTAGACCTTGACTATCCTTTCGGACTGTTCTTGAAGATTCTTAGCCACTCTGCTTGCTGGATATATCCTAAGGAAGCTTTTGACAAGTATGGTATCGAGCTGCGTGCCAAAGCGGTGGGTACTGGTCCATTCAGAGTAAAGAATATCAAAGAAGGTGAGGCAGCTATTCTGGAGCGCAATCCAGTTTACTGGGGAATCGATCAGTATGGCAACCAGCTGCCATACCTGCAAGGAATTAGATTCTCGTTCATCAAAGAGAAGAAGACGGAGCTTCTTGAGTTCAAGAAAGGAAACCTGGATATGGTATTCAGACTTCCGCTTGAAATGATTGATGAAGTTGCAGGTGAGCTGGAAACAGCCAAGAAAGGTGGAATTCCTCCTTTTGAAATGCAGGTTGTTCCGGCAATGAGCGTATTCTACTATGGGTTCCAGCATAAGAGTGATATTTTCAGCAACAAGGATGTAAGAATGGCGTTCAACTATGCGATTGACCGAGAATCCATTGTTACGTACACGTTGCAAGGTGAAGGTCGTCCTGGTATACACGGTATCGTTCCTCCGTTCAAAGGTTACTCATACGATCAAATCAAAGGATTCGAATATGATCC
The DNA here is from genome assembly GCA_036784835.1 of Phaeophila floridearum. Lineage (NCBI taxonomy): Eukaryota > Viridiplantae > Chlorophyta > Ulvophyceae > Ulvales > Phaeophilaceae > Phaeophila > Phaeophila floridearum. Next base: position 177,349 of record JAYMFU010032173.1, read on the forward strand.
GGACAAAGCGAGAGAACATCTAGCTGCAGCAGGTTATGCCAATGGTAAAGGGTTCCCCAAGATGACATTGAGAATCAATAGTGGTGGTGGCGACAGAAACGTTCACACTGCGGAAGTGATTCAGAAGATGCTGAATGAGAACCTGAACATTGATGTTGAAATTGAGATTCTACAGTGGGCTCAGCACCTGGATGCTTATGAAACAGGTAAGTCTCAATTCTGGAGAACAGGTTGGATCGCGGATTATCCCGACCCTGAGAACTTCCTGAACCTACTTTATGGTGAGCATGTTCCAGCGGAGCTGAGTGACAGATCGTTCATTAACTCCGTACGATATCAGAGTGCTGAATTTGACTCATTATTCAGATTGGCACTAAGAGAACCAGACGAGAAGAAAAGATACGATTTGTTCCGCCAAGCCGATCAATCCGCAATTGCAGATGCAGCTATTATGCCGATCTTCTATGACGAGAACACAAGATTGGTTCAAGTTACTGTAAAGAATTTCCCAGCGAATGCTATGGAGTACAGAGACCTAACAGAGGTGTACTTCGAGCCTGAAGAAGAGGAAGCACCGCAATAGGGAAAACAACTTTTAGAATTTTACGTTATAATAGGGCGATGGCTAAAACCATCGCCTTTTTTATGCTACGCTCGTTCAACTTCATTATCGTACTCTCTTGCACTCTGCTCGTGCAGGGCCAGGAGAACATGGGAATTGCCAACAGCAATTACTCTCCAACGAATTCGTTCTGGTTGAATCCATCTAGCATTGCAGACAACAAGGCATTCCTTGACATACATATAGCAGGGGCTGCTGGATTCCTACATAACAACTATGCATACCTGCCCAAGGAGGATTTCTACTTCCCACGGGATATTTTTAGTCCTTCCGGTCTAGGAGATGATGTAGCCTTCGATAGCAAGGACAAGAGTGTAGCTTACATTGATGCGGCAGCGCAGCTACTAGGCGCTTCATTGTCGATTGGCGATCATGGTTTTGCTGTCAATACTGGCATTAGAGCATACACGAAAGCCAAAAACATTCCCAGTCAGCTAACAGATTTAATTATTGATGGGGTTTATGAAGATCCTGTCTACGGCCAAAGAGAAACGTATAAGAACATCTCGGTAAATGCACTTACATGGGCAGAACTTGATTTCAGCTACGCGTATTTGTTTCACAAGTTTGACAAGGACATCTGGTCTGGAGGCATCACGGTAAAGAAGTTATGGGGTATTGCTGGGGCTTCGCAGATATTCAAAGACATCGATTACACGGTATTGAATCCAAATGTGGTAACGGTGCATGATTTTAGCTCAACCAATGCATTCACTCAGAATCCATCATTCGGTGCTGGAAAAGGCTGGGCAATGGATCTTGGAGTAACATATAAACGCACATTGCAACCTGTAATGAACTACGTGCCGCATGGCAATGATTGTCGTAAGGTAGATTACCTGTATAAAGTGGGCGTTTCACTGCTAGATTATGGTAGCATCAAGTTCGATGATCCAGTCAGAACAATTGATATTGAAGGTGAGGACCACACGGAGGCCAGTTCCGAAGGAGTTAATACTGTAGATGTATTGCAAAACCTCACTGAGAACCAGTTTGATGAATCTACTAATGGATACAAGGTTAAACTTCCAACGGCTATTAGCGGCCAGTTCGATTACAATGTTGGGTATGGATTGTTTCTTAATGGAACCGTATTGTTGCCACTTCGACTGGCAAACCGAACTGCAATTCAGAGAACGAATCTGATTGCCATTACACCGCGCTGGGAGCGTAAGCGACTGGAAGTGGCAATGCCAATTACCTTGGTAGACTACAAGTATCCCTCCGTTGGTCTAGGTGTGAGGCTTAACAACGTGGTGATCGGTACAGATAGACTTATTCCGATGATTATGAAAGTAGATGTGTACCGAATGGACATATACTTCAATGTGAAGTGGACCATTTTCGAACGCAAGAAATGTAGGGATAAACTGCGACCAGCTTCTTACAAGACTACACTGTGTCCTAGCTATCACTAGCGAACCACAAATGGGATACTGTGCGCAGCTCTGGACGAAGCACCAATCTTGACCATGTAGAAACCAGCTGGAAGCGTTCCCGAAAGCTCTGCAATCGGCTGCTGGTATTTCTGTCCTACAACCAGTCCTTTCTTCTGGATGCTTCCTAACAATTGACCTGAAATGCTGAACACTGTCAAATCCATTTCATCCTTTACAGCCTCAAAAGAGAGCATTGGATTTCCATTGGACGGATTAGGGAATACACTAGCGTGACCAGAACGGTTTGGCTCATACATTCCAAGCGGATGACCACCAAGATTGATATGGTCCAGATACAAGTTGTTTCCATTTCCGTTGTCTTCAAACTCAAACTTGAAACGGTATTTTTTGCCTTGCATTCCGGTTAGATAAACTACTTCTTCTCTCCAGTCCCAACCATTAGGAACAAAAGGGGGGTTGATGAAGATAGGTACCGTAGGAAGTGTTCCGTTGGCACGTGCTACATATCGTACTTGCCAGTTGTGTCCACAATCAGAAGAGATATACACCTTTAGGTAGGATTTACCGTTGGTATCAGGTCTTGAGAATGCCAGTCTAAATCTAAGCTCTTCATTGTTTACACTGTCTATTTGAACCATTGGACTGATTAATGAATGTTTTTCCCCCGTTGGAACGGCTGCAGGATCGATACGTACAGAAGCAGAAGAGCCAAAGAATCCGGCATCTGTTGTTCTATGCCATGTAGTAGTTGATGGTGCTTCAATGGTCCAATCTTTGAGAGGGTCCGTACCATGAGCAGGGAAGCTGGCTGCTTCAAAACCTTCGAAGAAAGGCGATATTATACCGGTACTGTCCGCAACAATTTCGACTACAGTGGTTCTTGTTAACACATCAGTGCCATTGGCATTGGTGACCTGAAGAGTAATGTTGTATTGCCCTGGATTGTGGTACGCAACTTTAGGGTTTTGAAGGCTGGATGAAGCAGGGGAACCGCCAGTAAATGTCCAGTTCCACACCCATGAAGCGTCAACATCGTTGTTATAAGTATGGTCCCATAGCTGCACAGAATCTCCAACACAGTGTACTCTTTTGGCTGGCGCAAAATCTACGATGGGACCACAAGCCGCCACATAAGCAGAATCAGTTCCAGTAGATACCAAGTTTGCGTTGATCCATAAGTTGTTCCTGAATCCAGCACCTGAATTCAATGCTGCATGCATTCTTAACTTTTGACCATTGGTAAACATCTTAGAGCACGAAGAGTAGTCCATGTAGTTGTGAACGTTATCCAATGATCCACATGTATTCTGGTTGATGTCGCAGTTCTGCGCGGAACCAATGGTTTCAGGAGTATCACTAACCCCATCATCAATCCCACAGTTTGTGGGCACTGCCACTTGATTGGTGCTTCCCCATGTGTGCGGTAGATTAAGGTAGTGTCCGCACTCGTGCGTCATCGTTCTCTTCGCAAAATTACTGCCGCCTGATGTGCCAATACCACCGCATTGTCTATGCGTACACACAATTCCTTCATACTGTAATGGTGGTCCGCCCGGATAGTAACTGTACCCACCCGCGCCTGATGCAATGCGGTCAACAACCCAGACGTTAAGGTATTTCTTCGTGTCCCAGTTAACCAGGTCTTTCACCTTGTTGTCAGCGACAAAGGTTAGCTCGGACTGAGTGTAGGTAATACCTTCTGTACAAGCTCCGTTAGGATCGAGTGTTGCAAGTCTGAATTCAATCTCAGAATCTGCAATGATTGATTTAAATGCAGGAGCTACTTGATTTGTGTCTGAATTGAAACCTCTAAAGTCTTCATTCATGATTCTAACCGCATCAAGAATCTGTGCCTTACCGATACGCTCATTACCGTAGTTATGAATCACATGAAAAACCGTTGGTATGATGTAAGTCGCTCCTGACTTGTCGTTCGCATGGTTTTTGACATACTCCTGCGTAAACCGCTCGAGCTGTTCATACAAAGCACGCTTATCAGCATTATTCTGCATGATTTCATTGTGCAGGATAGCTGTACCGCAGGTTTTATCTTGTGCGAAAGTGATCGCGGACAGCAACACAGCTAAAGTCAGTGCTAAAGTGTTTTTCATTCTACTCGATGTGCGATTCTATCAAAAATATCGATTTATCAGGGGTTTACTGGTCGGTTACGGTACAATTCTTGCAATCCTATAACAAGTGGTTGTTAAGAATTGTTGTTAGTAACTACCCTATGAATCAAGTGATTTAACGGAATTCTCTTATAAAATTTGTTGCAGAAGTAAGTATCTCATGAGAACATCAAAATTGTTGCTGATCTACGGATTAGCCCTAGCCACAGTTGCTTGCGTACCGGCTCGAAAGTTTGAGGAAGTACAGAGTAAGCACAAGAAGTGTGCAGAAGAAAACGAATCTCTTAAAACCAGTAAGAAGGCACTCGAGGAAGACAATACCGAGCTGATGGAGGCCAATAGACGGTTGGACAAGTCCAATTTTCTACTTGCTAAAGACACCTCATTACTGGGAGGTTCGTTAAGGAGAAAGGAAAAGCAGTATGACAAGATCAATAAGCTGAATGATGAGATTCAACGGAAACTTGAGATGCTTCAAAGAGGTACTGCTCAAGAAGCTTCCAGTCTATCTTCCAAGCTTTTAATTACACAGGAAGACCTTCAAAGAGAAAGGGATGCACTGCGCATACTTGAGAGAGAATTGGATGATAAGAAGCGGAGACTCGCAGACCGAGAAAGACGCATCAAGGAGCTAGAAGATATCCTCGCGAAAAAGGATGCTGCTGTTAGAGCAATCAAGGAGAAGCTTCAACAAGCTTTGCTTGGATTTGAGAAGCAAGGTTTATCGATAGAACAAAAGAACGGTAAAGTGTACGTTTCTCTTGAAGAGAGGTTGTTATTTGAATCTGGGAGCTATACGGTTGGCGATAATGGCGTGAAAGTCCTAAAGGAGCTTGCCAAGGTTCTTGAAGAAAACAAAGACATCAATGTGTTGGTTGAAGGTCACACGGATAATGTTCCTTACAGAGGTTCAGGTGCGTTGAAAGATAACTGGGACCTTTCGGTTAAGCGTGCTACATCCGTTGTGAAGATCATCACGACTAATAGCAGAACGGAACCATCAAGACTTACCGCTGCAGGTAGGGGTGAATATGTGCCACTTAGCACGGAAAACACAAGTGAAGCCCGCAAGCGTAACCGTAGGATTGAAGTAATCCTTACGCCAAAGCTTGACGAGCTATTCCAGATTCTTGAGTCGAACTAGTTAGCAGGGGCGTTACCGCCCCCTTGCTGACCTTGTCCACCTTGCGGCTGCTGTTGACCCCCTTGAGGAACAACTTGCTGCTGCTGAGGTTGCTGCATGCCAGGTCTTGGCCCCTGTGGTGGCATTCCAGCATTCAGCATTGCCTGCATCTTCTGATACCTTTCATTCAGACTCTGCGATAACTCTGGCTGAGGATGATCGTAGGTAACTACCTGAAGGATCATACCAACAATTGCCATGGCATTACCCTTTTCATTTTTCAGAGCCTCTGCTTGTTCGCCTTTGAATGAAGCGTAGTATTTCACATCAGCTTCATACTTGTCGAACAAGTCTTTGCAAATAGCAAGACCTTTCTCTGTTTCACCAGCTCGGAAATACTGACGTGCTACAGGAACAATGAAGTAGTTGTATGGAATCACCTCATCAGGCATAATCTCCATACATCTATCAAGTACCTGAATTGCACGTTCCTTGTCACCTTGATCCAGCAATGACCCAGCAAGACGAGCAAAGTTATTGCGCAGATTCATACACATTCTGCGGTTGTTCTCGTCCATGTAGATCTTGCCACCTTCCATGCCACCCCACTTGAACTTGTTCATCATGTTATCATACATGCGCTCAACATCAACACGCGCAGTGTTCTGCTGGTTTCGTGGTGTCTTAATAGGAATAAGTCTGTACGTCAAACCTTCCAGCTGGAAGTGATCTTGTAGTCCAAGGTATGCGTCATCACCAGTTGTAATTGCGAAGTATACCGGACGCTCCCAGTTGTTGGCTGCAAGCAGGTCAAGAATCATCAAGTCATTCTTCATGATGTAGCTCTTATCTACTCTCCATCTAACGTCAACAATGTTGTTGGTGTCTTTCTTCGGATCAAGACCGTACTTCTCGTAGTCAGCAGCAGTCTTCAACAGGTTTTGCTTATCAAACTTCAGTAGGTGGTTCTTGCTAGGAATGAAATCCGAATCCTTGCCACCTCTTAAGTTCAACTTCGACCTTACGTCATCACTCAAGATAAACTCCATCGTTTGTCTTACATCGACTGCGCCTTTGTTGCGTTCGTAGATCGGAATAAGGTCGTTGGTGCCCTGAACGTACTTCCTTCGCGGCAGCGTTCCCGGCATTGGTCCAGCGTCATATGCCGCTCTCCGCATCTGTTCGATATACCAATCCGTATTCAGAAGACTAAGGTTCACAACGCGCACGTCCGTGCGTATCCCTTCAACTTCCTGGGCATACCATAATGGGAATGTATCGTTATCCCCATTGGTAAAAAGTATCGCATTCGGTGCACAGGATTCGAGATAGTTAATCGCGAAGTCTCTCGCTGTATATCTATTGGATCTGTCGTGGTCATCCCAACCTTCTGCACCCATGATGCCAGGGATTGCCAATCCAACAACGGTAGCAAGTGCTGCCATCGCGGTACCGGATAAGTACTTTCGACCGAAGTTGTAAATAGCCAGTACACCCAGTCCTATCCATATTGCAAAGGCATAGAACGATGCCGCATATGCGTAATCACGTTCTCTAGGCTGATAAGGATACTGGTTCAGATAGATTACAATGGCGAGCCCGGTAAAGAAGAACAGAAGCCCTACGACTGCGAACTCGCGTTTGCTTTTAAAGAACTGGAATCCGAGTCCAAGCAAACCAAGAATCAGGGGCAGCATATAGAACTTGTTATGTGCCTCGTTCTCTGTCATACTTGGAGGGAGTACTTTGTGATCTCCAATCCGGCCTTTATCGAAGATCGGTATTCCAGACATCCAGTTTCCCTTATCTGGTGAACCGTGCCCTTGAATATCATTTTGTTTACCCGCGAAGTTCCACATGAAGTAGCGGATATACATATGGTTGATCTGGTACCTGAAGAAGTACGCCATGTTCTCCATGAACGTTGGCTTCTTGATTGTCTGCCCATTGAAGCTAATGGCTTTTCCCTCCATATTCGACCAGCTCTTATATGCGCGTTTATGGTTTCCTTGCGGACTCCACATACGTGGGAAGAGCATGGTAAATCTAGAGTCGTAATTAGGTACAGAGTTTTTACCGTCATCCGTTACACGGTATTCTCTGGTTCCATCTTCATTCGTGAATTTCGAGTAAGTCTTCTTGCCATCTGTGTATGGCTTAGAAGGATCTAACGGAGAGTCGAAGTACTGTCCATAGAACAGTGGGCGATCTCCGTACTGCTCACGATTCAGGTATGAAACAAGTGAGAAAGGATCTTCCGGGTTGTTCTCATCCATTGGTGGATTCGCAGAAGAACGGATCAGAATCATGGCGAACGAAGAGTATCCGATAAGAATCACCATCACACACATCGTTGCTAAATGGAGCAGATGTTTATTGTTCTTCTGAGCGTAACGTAAAGTCCAGATGATGCCTGCGGTAAGGATGATCGTGTAGACAATCATACCCGTATTAAATGGAGCATTGAAACCATTCACTACCCATTTTTCAATGATACTTCCAAGGGAGTATGTGCCAGGGACAATTCCGTATTGAATGAAGCCCAGTATACCCACGGAGACCAGCCCTGTAATGATGATCCCCCGATTGGTAGGTTCGAATTTCTTGAAGTAATAAACAAATGTGATGGCTGGGATACATAGAAGGTTAAGGAGATGGACCCCAACCGATAATCCCATCATAAATGCAATGAATACGATCCATCTGAGGTTGCCGGGTTCATCTGCGCACGCTTCCCATTTCAGTATAGCCCAGAACACCAGTGCGGTGAACAGGGATGACATGGCGTATACTTCACCTTCCACAGCCGAGAACCAGAAGGAATCAGAGAAGGTATAGGCCAGTGCACCGACAATTCCACTACCCAGCACTGCGATTTGTTTTGCTGTGTCGAAATCACCTTCCAGGTACTTCGTTAATTTCTTTCCTACAGCGGTAATGGTCCAGAAGAGGAAAAGAATCGTGAATGAACTACTCAATGCTGAGAGTAAGTTGATCATGTAGGCCGCGTTCTCCGCAGACCCACCGAAGATCGTGAAGAGTCTTCCGATCATCATGAAGAGCGGTGCCCCAGGAGGGTGACCGACTTCAAGTTTGTAAGCTGTTGCGATAAATTCACCACAGTCCCAGAAGCTGGCTGTAGGCTCAACAGTTTCAACAAATACATAAGTGGCGATCGCCCATACGATCCAGCCAATGATGTTGTTCAATTTTGCGTAGTTCATTACGTAGAGTTAAAGGGATTCGAATTTAAGTAAATTACCTTGCACTTAACGGAGGTAGTGCTGTTCAATAATTTTGCGCTATTTCTTTAAATGTCTATTTTTGACGCCCTTAATGCCCGATGGTGTAACTGGCAACACGTCTGATTTTGGTTCAGAAGAGTCTAGGTTCGAGCCCTAGTCGGGCAACAAACCCTCGCTTCGCGGGGGTTTTTTATTGGCAGGTATCCAGGTTAGTTAAGCGTTGTTCGAGGTAATTAACCGAGAAGCATATCGAATATTTTACCGTTAACATTTATTAGCAACCTTTTAAACCCATCAAGATGATATGGTATACATATGTATATAACAGGAAGGGAAATCTTTCTGGACACTGATCAAATACTACAGAAGGATTTAACATTGAAGGAGCAGACCAAGAAAGACCTGTGTAACACAAGATACTCATTCACGATATCTGAAATGGATAGGGTAATTCGAAAATTAAATCTTCAGGGTCGAATTCTCAAGAAAACACACCATGCTGTAAAACTAACTTTTATAGCACCTGAAAGGGGAGTACATTTTCATCTACAATTCAAAAAGATTATAAGATGAAACATATACTACTATCACTATTGATTATGGTCTGCTTAAGTTCGATGGGCCAGTCTCCAGATCTGATCAACTATCAGGGAGTCGCGAGAAACAGCTCAGGTAGTCCGCTACAAAGTCAGGCCATCGGTTTAAGAATTACCGTAAGGGCAGGCGGTCCAACTGGTACAATTGCATACCAGGAAACACATTCGGTAAATACCAATCAATTTGGATTGTTCTCCATTCAAGTGGGTGCAGGTACGGTATCATCCGGATCAGTTAGCGGAATAAACTGGGGAGGTAATTCCCACTACCTGGAAGTCGAAATGGATGAGAACGGAGGTACTTCTTACTCCCAGATGGGCATATCTCAGTTGATTTCGGTGCCATACGCATTGTACGCTAAGAACGCAGGTTCTGGTCCGCAAGGACCAACAGGACCCACTGGTCCGCAGGGACCAGCAGGATCAAATGGTGCGCAGGGTCCACAAGGCCCGGCAGGTACACAAGGTCCTACAGGACCACAAGGACCAACTGGTCCTGCCAATGGTCCTACCGGTCCAACAGGTCCGCAGGGACCTGCAGGTGCTAACGGTGCACCAGGACCCACCGGGCCACAAGGACCTGCGGGTGCTAATGGAGCTCAAGGTCCAACGGGCCCGCAAGGGCCAGCTGGTGCAAACGGAGCTCAAGGTCCGCAGGGTCCAGCAGGATCAAATGGTGCCCAAGGACCGCAAGGCCCACAAGGCCCACAAGGTCCAACAGGACCAGCAGGTGGTGGTGTTTGGGTAAGTGATGCAAATGGCATACACTATTCCAATGGTCATGTAGGAGTTGGGTCAAATTCTGCAGCCAATGGTGAACTGTGGGTTACCAGCACTGATCAGATAGCCGGTGCCTTTGAGTCTTCCAACCCGAGTACAACGACTAATGTTGTTCAGGGTGTTTTTCAGGCAACAGGTAACTACGATGCGATTGGTGTTCTGGGTAAGTCCGTTCCCGCAGATTATTACGGTTATGGTGTGCAAGGTGAGGGTGGATTCGTAGGATCAATGGGGTACGTTAACCCATCTGGAGCACAGGAATACCATGGAACACACGGTCAGATATTTACTGGTGGTACTGCAGGGTCTACATGTATTGGAGCCGTGGGTACTGCAACTGGTTCAGGAACGACAATGGGCGTTTGGGGAAACACTGATGGTGGCTCAACCCGGCACGCGGTTTACGCAAATGGAGACCTTTCATATACTGGAAACTTGAACAATCTTTCAGATCGAAGGTTGAAGGCCAATATCAAATCGCTGGATGGTGCACTTGGAATGGTAATGCTTATGAAACCTAAGTCATATACCTTCAAAACCAAGCAGTTCGCTGATATGAACCTTGCACAGGGAATGCACTATGGATTTATAGCTCAGGATCTTGAAAAGGTTGTTCCATCGGTGGTTAACAAGTTTGTTGCCCCGGAAGTGTCAGGGATGGATCCAGAAACAAAAGAGAAGGTAACATTAACTCAAGAAAGAGAATTGAAGTCAGTTAACTATATCGAGCTGATTTCCGTCCTAACTGCTGCAATCCAAGAGCAACAAATAGCCATTGAGAAGCAACAGAAGGAATTGGATTCACTTAAGCAGCAAATGAAGAAGCGAAACAAGTAAACTCTGAAGTAGTTAAGTGTTGAAATGCAAGCCACTCCTATGGGGTGGCTTGTTACATTCTAAGTCCGATGATACATACATCATCCAATTGGTCGTAAGATCCCATCCAGTCGACAAAGGCTTCTTCTAGAATTGTCTTTTGTTGCTCAAGCGGATTTTGTCGAATCTCCAGCAACAGCTGTTTGAAGGGTTTGTATTTGAACTTCTTGCCTCTAGTACCACCGAATTGATCAGCGAACCCGTCCGAGAAAAGGTATAGCATATCTCCTTTCTCCACTTTTATTGAATGTGTGGTAAAGGGATCATCTTCCATGAATTTACCTATTGGTTGTTTGTCAGCTTTGATCTCAGCCAAATAATGAGAATCATCGTGAACGTCCTTTTCGGATCGGTTTTTATCTAATGCCTTTACATGATACAAAGGATTGTTTGCGCCAGCGTATGACACAGCCTTACCGTCCACATCGATCACACACAATGCGATATCCATACCATCTTTTACTTCTTCTTCACTTTGAGCAAACCTCTCGATAACCAATTCACGGGTTCTGTCCAGAATCGCACCTGGCTCCTTTAAATTGAATTCCCGAACCGCTCTGTTAAGTGCATTAGAACACACAACACTTACCATTGCTCCAGGTACGCCATGACCAGTACAGTCCGCAGCTGCGATCGCCACATGAGAACCTATCTTTTGCATCCAATAGAAGTCCCCAGCTACGATGTCCTTCGGCTTGTAAAGCACAAAGCTATCCGGTAGGTACTTAGAGATCAACTGATCAGGAGGTAGAATGGCTTGCTGCAATCGTTTGGCATAGCGAATGGAGTCAAGTATTTCGTGATTCTTTTCTTCCAGCTGTACCTTTTGGAGCTCAACTTCACTTTTCTGCGCGGATATTAACAAATTGTCTTTTCTCTTTTGTCGGTAACTTTTGAAGCTTAGAACAGCGATGACAAGCATAAGTATGAAGCCAAGGATACCAGAAGCTGCGAAGGTTCTTTGTCTTCCTACCTCCGCTTGATATTCCAGTTCTTGCTGGTGATTCAATTTCGCTTGTTCCAGACTATCTGCCATTTGTTCTTGAGCAAATGCATAGTTCATTTCTTTCTGCGTGATCTCACGTGTGTTCTCTTCGTTACTTATAGAATCTCGCAGTAGGATATGTTGCTGATAATATTTGAGTGCGCTGTCTGGTCTGTTCAGCGCTTGATACGATTTGTAAAGACAACTGCAGTTATCCCGTTCATCGGGTACCGATCCGGTAACTTTTGAAAGATATAGACCTTGGTAGCATAGCCTTATTGCTGTGTTGTGATTGCCTGCGATTCCCTCCATAGATCCGGTATTGTAGTACTGCAACGCCATCCCTCTTTTATGCTTTAGTTCTTCAAACAATTCAAGTCCGAGGGCATGATAATGCAATGCACTGTCCGTAACGCCCATACGTTTGTACATGGCACCAAAGTTCGAATACGAGATAGCAACGCCCATCTTATCGTTTAAATCTCTTTTAATGGACAAGCTTTTACGCTGATGTACAAGTGCCTTATCCCATATTTTCTGTTCGCCATATATAGTGCCGATATTACCGTGAACAACTGCTAAACCCGATTGATTGTCAATCCGCTTATTGGTTAGAAGCGCTTTGTTGTGGTATTCCAATGCGCTTTGGTATTCCTTCATTTGTTGGTATATCGTTCCAATCGCACTTTGTGTTGTTGCGACTCCTTTCGCATTTCCAACACCTTCATATAGCGCCAGTGCATTGAGGTATGATTGTATGGCATTAGGGTAATCGCCAAGGTCGTCATATGAAAAGCCAATGTTCACGTGTGCCCCAGCCATGCGTATACTATCTCCTATCAGCTTTCTGGCATTCAAAGATCTTCGATAAAACTTCATAGCTTCTTGTGTGTTGCCGCGTACAGCGTGAGCAACCCCCAACGAGTTACAGGCAGCACCAATGAACATCAAATTCTCGATTTTCTTCGAAAAATTCAGCTCGTGTGTTGCCAGGATTTCACCGGAATCTGGATTAACGAATATGTACTTCCAGGCGGCCGCATGAATGGCTTCCAACCTTGCAGTGTCACCTACATCGTCATTCTCCCAAACCGCTATCAAGCTATCGTGTTTAGGATGTTGTGCAAAGCAAAACACACTAATTGTGATCAAGGGTATGATTAGGATACTTTTCACTGTTGAAAATATAGATGAAGTATGTGTATTAACCAATTCAATCGCCTGAATTCACGCGGGTTTTGGAGATGATTGGGAAGTGTTTTTGATCAAGAATTCTAGAAACACTACCAGATACTCAAAATAACATGACAGGGGATAAATTCATGTTGTACACGATGGAACGAAGACCTACATTTATCCGTAACCGCAAACACGGAAAGCGAATCAAAAAATGTAAGTAATGAGATCAATAATTCTTCTAGTCGGATTGGTGCTGCTAACGATAACGAGCACAGGACAATCTATCGAACCACAGGTGATTGGATCAACGGGAACGCATTATACAAGTGCTGGTGCCCAATTAAGCTTCACTGCCGGAGAGGTCATGATAGAAACCGTGACTTCCACGAACAGTATCATCACGCAAGGCTTTCATCAACCGGAGTCTTCAGGTGTGGGTTTTGCTGAGAAACCTGGAAAGATTCAAATGAATGTTTATCCGAATCCAACGTTTGACCAGGTCACAATTGCATTGAAACAGCATGATCAGAATTTCGAAGTGGCCCTTTTTGATGCACAAGGGAAACTGGTTCTTCAGGATCAGATACTAAGGAATACCAATAACCAAACAATGGATGTTTCAAGGCTTTCAGCTGGAGCATACGTTCTGAAAGTAACAAGCGTTGATAGCAAGCACGCAGCCACTTTCACTATTCAGAAAATGAAGTAGTGTCAGCATTTAACAAGATTCAACTATGAAGAAGTTACTACTAGTTGTGCTCATTGCTTGTGTAGGAGGCTTGTACGCACAATCACCAGACCTGATCAATTACCAGGGAATTGCAAGGAACAGTTCAGGAGCTACCCTGAATAGCCAGTCAATCGGATTGCGGATTTCAATCCGTTCCTCATCACCAACTGGAACTGTAGTTTATCAGGAAACCCACAATCCTACCACTAACCAATTCGGTTTGTTCAATGTACAGGTAGGTGGCGGATCAGTTGTGAGTGGTATAATGGGTGCAATTAATTGGGGATCTAATGCACACTATATGGAAATCGAAATGGATGAGACCGGAGGAACTTCCTACGCTCAGATGGGTGTCTCACAATTGATCTCGGTACCGTACGCTTTGTATGCCAACACTTCCGGTAGCTCAATCCCTGGCCCCACAGGACCTCAAGGACCAACTGGAGCCAATGGTGCGGCTGGTCCTACTGGACCTACAGGCCCGCAGGGATTGCAAGGTGCAACAGGTGCTCAGGGAGTAGCAGGGCCCACAGGATCTCAAGGTCCAGCAGGTGCTACTGGCCCTCAGGGGCCAACGGGAGCTAATGGCAGCAATGGTGCAACCGGACCCACAGGGCCAACTGGAGCTACGGGTCCAGCGGGTGCAGGATTGCCATCTGGTTCGAATGGTCAAACCATTCGGCACAATGGATCTGCTTGGGTTGCTAATAGTTTTCTTTATAACAACGGAACCAGTATTGGTATTAATAAAACAAACCCTACGGCAGACCTGCATTTTCCCCAGAACGCGATCGTGAAATTTGATAATCCTTCTAATACGAACAAAACAGGCTTGGAGATTGGCGAAAGTTATATCTACAATAATCACCAAGCAGGACTTCCGAATGCTTTAAACAAACTTGCGATTGGTACCAATGGTACTTCAAATAAACCCATTGGTTTTTACACCAACAATGTTGAACGGATGACCGTTTCCACCAATGGGAGTGTGGGAATTGGTATAAATGCACCGGCTTCTAATTATAAATTACATGTTCATCAGGGCTATATCGCAGCACAAGAATCAGATGGTGATCGCGGAGGTGGAGTTATTCTGAGAAGAGCAGGATCCGATTTCTACAGGTTCTTGGGGCCGAGGTTTCAGGATGATGCAACGTTCAGACCTTTGTCTTTACACTATTGGAATGGATCGTGGTTACAGATCATGCAAATCCGCAATAATGGAGATATAGGGATTACCACCAATTCTCCAACTGCCAGGCTTTCCGTCAACGGCACTGCCAATAAACCTGGCGGAGGCAGCTGGGCGGTCTTTAGTGATGCACGCTTGAAGAAAGATGTAAGGGTTTATGATCAAGGCTTATCGCTCATTGAACAGATCAACCCGGTAACGTTCAAGTACAATGGCAAGGCAGGCATTCAGGACACCGAGAAGGAATATGTGGGGATTATTGCACAGGATATGCAGAAGATCGCACCTAATACTGTTCGTACCGTTCACTATGATAACTATGAGACAGGAGAAAAGGGTGATTACCTGGAATTTGACCCCAGTTCATTGGATTTCACTTTGATCAATGCAGTCAAAGAGCTGAATGAGCGATTAACAAGGTTGGAAAAGGAAAATGAAGCTCTAAGGCGACAAGTAGAACAGCAAGCCACAAAATAGGAAGACGATGAAACAATTACTGAATTCGATTCTTGCGATATGTATCAGTTCACTGGTGCTCGCCCAGGCACCGGAGAGGATCAATTATCAGGGTATTGCGCGGAACAGTTCAGGCGCTACCTTGAATTCTCAATCTGTTGGACTGCGGTTTACCATTCGCCAGACCACAGCCAATGGTACTACTGTTTATCAGGAAACACACAATCCGACCACCAATCAGTTCGGACTTTTCAACGTGCAGATTGGTGGAGGTACTCCGGTCTCGGGAAACTTTAGCACCATAAGCTGGGGTTCTGACTTGTATTTCGTAGAAGTAGAGATGGATGAAACTGGTGGTACCAATTACGCTCAGATGGGCACAAGTCAATTGGTTTCGGTACCATATGCATTGTACGCTAAATCATCAGGCAGTTCAACGCCTGGCCCAACAGGTCCTACAGGTGCCAATGGTGCGGCTGGTCCTACCGGACCTACAGGCCCGCAGGGATTACAAGGCGCAACAGGCGCACAAGGTGTAGCTGGTCTTACAGGACCTCAGGGTCCGACAGGTGCTACTGGCCCACAAGGACCTACAGGAGCAAATGGAAGCAACGGTGCTGCAGGTGCAACCGGACCAGTCGGTCCAACTGGAGCCACTGGACCTGCAGGTGGACCAGATACAGATTGGACAGTGAACGGGGCTAATATGTATACCCATTCATCAATTACAGGAAATGTTGGAATTGGGAACACAAGCCCTACTGCGCGACTTCATGTCTCTGGATCTACGCAACCGCATGTAATGGTAGAAGGAACTGCAGGTAGTAATGCAGCCTTCTCAATGACCAGTGCTAACGCTACCAGTTGGTTGAACAATATAAGTTTCCACAATACCACACAAACCAGTGCATTTGCTCAAATTTGGGCTGGTGCGGGAACACCTGGAGACCAGGCAAAAATTCGCTTTCGCACCAGAGATAGTGGTACCGATGTTACACCTATCGACAGGATGACTATTGATGAAAACGGATACGTAGGTATAGGAACTACTACGCCACAAGTAGCACTGGATGTTCAAGGTGGAGATGATGTAGGAGAGATTTGGATTACAAACCCTAATGCTAAGCCTGTGTTGGCTTTTAGAGATCCAGCCGGAAGTGTTCAAGAGTGGGCGTTCCATTTGAACAGCGAGGGTGGTGAGTTCTTACCAACAACGGATGGCAACAATAAGCTTTTCCTGAGTACAAGAAATTCTTTCACTAGAGATGGTAATCACACAAGTGTTTTGACCTTCGATGTTAATGGAAATGTAGGGGTAGGGACCAATTCACCATCTAGTAAATTTCATGTTCATAACAGATTGATTCGTGTTTCCGGTGCGGTACCAGGATTGGTTCTTGATGGCAACAGCAGTGAGTGGGCACTCTTCTCTGACTCTCCGAACAACGGGGATTTCAAAATTCGCGACAATACAACAGGAGTGGATAGACTAAATATTCTTGCAAATGGAAATGTAGGTATTGGAACGACAGCCCCGGTCACCGAACTCCATGTGAAAAGTCAGGTTTCTGGAAACGGAGATATTATGATGGAAGCAGGATCCGGTGCTCAGTGGATTGCGTACGCGCATACTGGGGATAACTTTGGTATATGGTCAGTAACCGATGGTGCGCAGCACATGTACATCGGTTCAGGAGGAGGTAGTGTGGGTTTTGGAACGATTGCTCCAACAGCCAAACTTTCCGTCAACGGCACTGCCAACAAACCTGGTGGAGGAAGCTGGGCAGTTTTCAGTGATGCGCGCCTGAAAAAGGATGTCAAACAGTACAATGAGGGACTTTCCCTTATTGAGCAGATCAACCCGGTAACATTTAAATACAATGGTAAAGCGGGCATCAAAGATACCGACAAAGAATACGTGGGTATTATTGCTCAGGACATGAAGAATATCGCTCCATACACTGTGCGCACTGTTCATTATAACAATGAGGAAACGGGGGAGCAAGGAGATTACCTGGAGTTCGATCCAAGTTCATTGGATTTCACCTTGATCAATGCAGTAAAAGAATTATCCACGGAGAACAAAACACTTAAGGAAGAATTGAAAGACATGAAAGCGCAGATGCAACGAATTGAAGCCCTGTTGGAGCAAGCGCGTAGTCACGATCATTAAAATCAACACCAAGATGAAGAGGTATTTACTTACTGCACTTAGTTTATGCTTTGCCGCAGTATTAATGGCACAAACTCCTGAGCTAATCAATTACCAGGGAGTAGCTCGGAATAGTTCCGGGGCAACATTAAACAATCAATCGGTGGGACTCCGCCTGAGCATTCACCAAACTACGGCTACTGGAACCACAGTCTATCAGGAAACGCACAATCCGACTACCAATCAGTTTGGACTTTTTAATGTGCAGATTGGTGGAGGTACGGTCGTGAGCGGAACGTTTAGTTCTATTTCCTGGGGTACGGATCTGTACTATGTAGAAGTGGAAATGGATGAAACAGGTGGTAGCAATTATGCTCAGATGGGAACAAGTCAATTGGTTTCGGTACCATATGCACTGTATGCTAAATCATCAGGTAGTTCAACGCCAGGCCCAACAGGACCCCAGGGGCCAACCGGGGCGCAAGGAATTCAAGGTCCGACTGGTCCACAAGGTCCAACAGGGGTTACCGGCTCACAAGGTCCGACTGGTCCACAGGGTCCAACTGGCATTCAGGGTAGCATTGGTCCGCAAGGCCCAACAGGCCTGCAAGGTATAGCTGGTTCAACTGGGCCTCAAGGTCCTACTGGAGCTACTGGTGCAACTGGGCCTACAGGTGGGGGCTTATCTTCTGTTACCAGTATTGCCACTTCAGGTTCTGATGTAAGCGTTGGTGTAGGCGCTTCCGCAGTTCTCGCTTCGCAAGCCATGACATTGAACGTTGGGGATATTGTCGTTTACTGGGGATCGGCACAGTTCTTCGGAGGTGGAAGTACGTTGGTTTCTATCTCTGTAGGTGTTACAGCGCCAAGTTCATCACGGGTTAGTTTTCAAAGCTCTAGGGCACATGGGCAAGGGGGAGCTTCCCATGTAAGAGATCACATGAGCCAAATGTGGGTTTTTCAATGTACAACAGCAGGAGTTCACACCTTCGATGTGACAGGCTCAAATAGTGGGGGTTCTTGTTGCAGCATGTCATTTCGATATCCACGATTGCAAGTACATCGGTTAAATTAGAATACGCAATTGAAATAAATAGCGCCAGCATTCAAGTGTCTGGCGTTTTTTACGCTTGTCGTTGATATCTTGAAGCTGGATTTCAGGAAACCCAAATGAAGAAGTTTGTCACCTTGATATTACCACTGTCCGTTGTATGTACCAGAATGTTTTGTCAAAACGATTCTATCGAACTGCTAAGACTTCAAGATATTACATCATCCTATGCTAACACGAAGCCCGACTCATCGATCTATTATGGTTTCAAAGGACTGAAGATAGCGGAGGGGGATGATAGTTGGAGCGCTCGCTTCAACAATGAGATTAGTATTGCTTACCGGCAAATGGGAGACTATGATAAAGCTATGTCACATGGGGTTAAGGGCCTTGAGCTGTCTCGAAGGTCGGGGAGAAAGCGTTTGATTATTTCTTCGTTGCTCGGAGTGGGCTCCGTACAGAATAGATTGAGGTATTTCGAAAGTGCCAACAGCTATTATCGACAGGCAATTGACCTGGCATTGGAGACCACAGACACAGCGCTGATAGGAAAGGCATATATGAACCTGGCAACTGGACAACTGCAGCAGCAGAAGTTGGATTCTTCGATCACCAACTTCAAAACAGCTATGACTCTATTTCAACAAGTTATGTCCGTTAAAGGTATGGCATCTTGTGCAGGCAACTTAGGCGTAGCGTACTACTACAAAGAAGACTATCAAAGCTCAATCAAGTATGGAAAGATGACGATCAAGAACATGAGGGAGCTGGGTAATCTGAAAGGTGTTGCTCAGGCTACATATAATGTTGGGAGTAACTATCGGATTCTGGAACAGTATGATAGTGCAAGGGTCTACCTTCAAAGTTGTTTGAAGCTGGCGCAAGAGCAAGGATGGTTAACCGATATATTGAATTCAGCAAACGCCTTGAGCCTCATGGAAGAGAGCCTTGGTAATTACAAAGCTTCTCTGGAATACCATAGGTTGGAAGAGGATATCGAAGACTCCTTGTTCAATGATCGTTCGGTACAAGCGTCCATAGAGATGGAAAGGAAATACCAAGCCAAGCAGAAGGATCTCACGATTTCTGAACTAGCGAGGAAAGAGGCTGAGGCCAATGCTGCAAAAAAACAACAAGCAATTTGGTTGATTGTGATAGGGTCGGGATTGGTAGTAACTCTAGTACTAACACTTTTATTCGTAGTGCGGCAGCGTGGCAAGAGGCGAGAACGTGAGGCATTGTTTGCACAACAGCGAATTGAACTGGAGCATCATGCATTACGTGCCAGAATGAATCCACATTTCCTGTTCAATGCGTTAAGTGGTATCCAGCATTTGTACGTCAATGGGAAAACGAAGGAGGCGAGTGAGTTCATGAGTGACTTTAGCTTGTTGTTGCGAAAGATTCTGGAACACACTGGTCGTGCTGAGGTCACATTAAAAGAAGAAGTAGAGACCCTGGAACTGTATTTACGAATTGAGCAGAGAAGGCTTGAACAAGCTTTGACTTATCATTTTGATATCGATGAAAGTTTAGATCTGCCAGGAATTCAAGTACCTCCGATGGTGATTCAGCCATTTGTTGAGAATTCGATCTGGCATGGCATTGTACCCAATGGATCGGGAAACATCCTGATTACTCTGAAGCACTTGGATAACAATAATATTCACTGTACCATCGAAGACGATGGAGTTGGGTTATCCAAAGCGAAGGCCACGGAACATGATTCCAAGGGCATGCGATTGGCGGAACAGAGATTGGCTGGAGATGTGCAAATAAGTGAACGTGTAGGTGGCGGCACGATTGTTCAAATCCAGATTCCCGGGAATTCATGAAGTACGTGATCCAAATATGTATTGTATTGAGCTGCGGCACTTTGGTCTCGCAAGCTCAAGACATGTCGGTGGTCGATAGTCTTCTGGGAAGATTGCAAGTGGAAACCAACGATACCCAGATTGTAGATATATACAATTGGTTGTCATGGGAATACAAATACAGTGATCCTGAACTGGCGTACAGTTACGGAAACACAGCACTGAACCATGCAAGAAAAATGAATGGGTTCGATCGCGGTGTTTCAGCTTCTTATCACAAAATTGGTGTTACGCACCAGGTGCGCGGCAATTATGATAGCACGTTGTACTATTATATGGAAAGTTTGAAACTCCAGGATGGAGTTGGAGATCCGAGGAACACGGCAAGTTTGGCAAACAATATTGCGGCAATTCATTTCTATCTGGAAGATTATCCCAAAGCACTTAAGATGTTCAAACAGGCCGCTACTGATTATGAGAAGATTCCATTCGAAGCGGGTATGGCAGATGCGTACAATAATATCGCAAGTGCATACGAACTACTTGAGAAGCACGATAGTGCAATTGCATGGAACTTCCGAAGCCTGAAAATCAAGCAGAGGTTACACAACCAGGCCGGGATAGCACAGTCGTACAATGGTTTGGGCAACAACTACTCTAATAAGGGTGAGTACGGTAAAGCCCTGTTGTATCACCACAAAGCAATTGCCATTCGTGATAGTATAGGTAATGTTCATGAAATGGCTGAATCAAACTTAAACGTAGGGGGTGTTTTAGTACGAATGAATGAACACTCCAAGGCGATTGTGCATCTTGAAAGAGCGCTTGTCTTAGCCGATTCAATTCTGGCAAAGGAATACCAGAAAAGAGCACTGGAGTGGTTAGCAAAAGCTTACCAAGGCACTGGAGATCATCAAAAAGCTCTTGACTACTATATTCGATACACAGCAGTTAAAGATTCGATCTTGAATGAATCCAGAGTTCAGCTTATTGCAGAAATGGACTCGAAATACGAGAGTGAAAAGAAGTCAAGAATAATTGCCGAGTTAGGGTTGGATAAAGCTAAGGCTTCTGCTGCGGATGCAAGGAAAGAAAAATGGTTGTGGTTAGCTGGCGCTGGCGGGTGTGTTTTGTTGTTGTTGATCATAACGTTGATAATGCGCCAGCGCACCCAGCGCACCCAGCGAGAGGCGGAGTTTGCGAAGAAGCGAGCTGAGTTAGAACAACAAGCCCTGAGGGCAAGAATGAACCCGCACTTTCTTTTCAATGCGCTGAGTGGCATGCAACACATGTACGTTAATGGAAAAACGTCTGAAGCTAATGAGTTCATGGCTGATTTTAGTCTTCTGTTAAGAAGGATCCTTGATCATACTGGTCGACAGCATATTGTTGTTCGCGATGAAATCGCTTCTCTTGACCTGTACATGAAAATTGAACAACAGAGGCTCGAGGAGAAAATGACCTATGAAATCCGAATCGAAGATGGACTAGATCTTGATGGGATCAAGATTCCTCCTATGGTCATTCAGCCATTCGTTGAGAACGCAATTTGGCATGGAATAGTACCGAAAGGCGAAGGAAAAATAGTTGTAAAAGTGAGTCATCACAATGATAAACAACTCTCCTGTACGATTGAGGATAACGGCATTGGGATCTCTAAAGGAAATGACAGTCA
Source organism: Phaeophila floridearum (assembly GCA_036784835.1). Lineage (NCBI taxonomy): Eukaryota > Viridiplantae > Chlorophyta > Ulvophyceae > Ulvales > Phaeophilaceae > Phaeophila > Phaeophila floridearum. The sequence goes on from JAYMFU010032173.1 coordinate 199,357, forward strand.
GATCGGTCACCAATCACGGGGGATATCCTTAACGGAAGAGCGTTTGGGCACTAACGTTGAATTGACTAAAAGAAATGGTGGAGGAACCATCGTTAACATTTTGATACCAATCTTGAATGGATAAGATCAAAGCGGTAATTATTGATGATGAGCGTACGGTGCGTGAATTGTTAAGGGGAAATTTGGATGAGGAATTTTCGGAACTGGTTGATGTAATTGGAGAAGCAGATGATGTAGACCCTGGAGTTCAGGTGATTCGTGAACTGAATCCAGATTTAGTATTCCTTGATATTAAGATGAAAAAGGGCACTGGCTTTGATTTGCTAGAACAGTTAGGAGATCAGGATTTCGAGGTTATTTTCATTACAGCTTACGATGATTATGCCGTGGAGGCATTTAAGTTTAGCGCGTTTGGTTATTTGTTGAAACCGATCAAAGTAAGTGAACTTCGTGTCGTTTTGACCAGGCTTGCCAACCACCTTCAAGAGCGCAAAGCAGCTAAAGGCAAAAGGTTGAAGGTATTGGTGGAGAACTACGGAGGTGAACAGGTACAAAAGCTGGTCATCAAAAACATGAAAGGATTTCAGGTTTTGGAACTCAAGCAGATACTGCGGTTAGAATCTGAGACAAACTACACTCATTTTCACATGATAGATGGTACAAAGTATACGAGTAGTAGAACCATCAAGCAATACGAAGAGCTTTTGGCTGGCCATGGATTCTATAGAGTACATCAGCAATATGTTGTGAATCTAGCACATGTGGTGAGCTATGAAAAAGGAGAAGGAGGGAGCACTATTCTCTCGGATGGAAGTTCGGTTCCAGTGGCTAAGAAAAGGAAGTCGGGATTTCTGAAACGGTTTCTGTGAACATGTCAAGATCCTGTGTTCTGCAAATTACTTTTTTCCTCGCTACCGTTACGTTTGGCTCGAAAACTATTGGCCAGCACGTTCTCGGCTGCAATAGCCATCAAGCGGTAGCACGAAGTGCCATTTGTAGCGTACAAGAATTTGAAAATGGCAAGCCAGGGCGCACGCTACATTACAATAGTCAAGGCTATGAAGATTATTTCAGGTTTAAAGTTCAAACTTTTGATTTGAATGGAGACACAATTATTGGAGAGTATGGCATGCGAAAATTTGAGTATGATGCGAAAGGAAATCGCATAAGGTCATTCTTGCAAAGTTATGAGCCAGTGTTGGATACCACCTTCAACATGAGTGTCGTAGAATATGAATACGTGAATGGTCGATTAATGAAAAGACTTTACTATGATTCTCCGTCTAGCCAACCAACGACATATTTGTATTTGTACCAGGACACAACGCTTAAACGCATCGTAAAAATGACCAGTCCATTAGCAAACGCTGAACTTCAGCTGAGTGATACGGTGGTGATCGAATCTCGGAGTCATGATGATCAGGGGCGCCTTATAGAATTGTGTCGTTATAGCAATAACAATTTATCAAGGATAGTGAACTATACTTATTCGAAGAATACAACTCGTTATGAAACGATTATTCCTGGGAGTGTTAAGTCCGAAGTAGTCTATAAGATCATATCCAAGAATAAGAGGAGAATTGTAATGAAGTTTGATAACAAAATTCTTCGTTGGTATTATTCAACAAAGGGTCTTCTTTTAAAGAAAAAAGTCCATTACTTGAATAGTGGAAATAAGACAGTCATTAAGTTTGATTACCGCAAGTGTAGTGATTAGCTGCGATTGAACCCTATTGTTGCTGTATAATGTTTTAACTTTAATATATGGTGCTATCACATCGAATAATGTGCCTTCTGCTGGTTGTGGGGATAACCCAGGTTAGGGCGCAATCGAAGTTGGACAGTTTGATAGAACAGTTTAATTCGACATCCAATTTGGAACAAAAGGCAGATCTGTGTCGGGATGTATACATGCAGTTGATTTTTACCAATGCCGATAGTGCATTGTATTATTCTGAGTTGTCAACCAGGCTTGCTGCAGAGGCGAACTATGACTATGGAATCGCGAACGGGAAAATGTATTCTGGTATCGTATATGTCAATACGGCACGCTATGAAAAAGCCATTGTGAACTTTGAAGAAGCGGCAAGCATCAATGAAAAAATTGAGAACTGGAAAGGGCTATCTTCTTGCTATGGAAATCTCGGCAATGCCTACCAATTAATTGGTAAGTATGTCGAGGCTATAGGTGTTTATACAAAAGCACTGAAAATTGCTGACAAGTTAGACTCCAAGCGTGCGAAAACCAACACACTCAATAATATTGGTGCAGTGTATAAGGACATGGGCAATTTCGAAGAGGCACTTAAGCACTATCGCTTGTCCCGTGATCTTGAACTTCAATTAGGAGATTCTGCAGGATTGGCTAGTTCAAACCTGAACATCGGAATCGTATATATGCAGCGAGGCATGCTGGATGTCGCGGACTCAATTTACCAGGTATCCTATGGTATAAATAGACGAATTGGTTACAAGCAAGGCGAGGCTGATGCATTAGGGGAAATGGCAATTCTTGCAAGTAAAAGGGAGCAACATGAACAAGCAATAGAACATAGTCTAAGGAGTATAGAAATTAAAGAATCATTGCAAGATGTCTACGGACTGGCTGTTAGTTATGTGAACATTTCCGATGCGTATTCGAGGACTGGAAACCACACAAAGGCCTTTGAGTATTCAAGGAAAGCTATAGAACTGGCAGATTACATGGATTCTCCGAAAATGATTGCAAGTGCTTATGAAGCGTATGCAGACGCTAGTTGGAATGTTAATGACTTCAAGGCTGCTGCTGAGTACTATAAGAAGTTTGCTGACCTAAAAATTGAACTCTTGGGAGAAGAGAACAGTGAACAGATTGCAAAAATGAATGCCCAATACGAAAACGAAAAGAAGGCCAACCAAATTTCGCTTCAACAAGCGGAAATTGCACGAGGAGAGGAAGAGGTCAAAAGACAGAACCTTCAGAAGATTGCGTTTGCCACAGGTTTTGGTTTAATGTTGATCCTTGCTGTAATTGTGTTTAGGAATTACAAACGCAAGAAACATGACCATGAGATCATTTCATTGCAGAAGATGGAAGTTGAAGAGAAGAACCGAGAAATCCTGGATAGTATAACTTATGCAAAACGCCTTCAAGACGCCATTCTCCCTCCGCGGAAGTTAGTAAGGGAATATCTTGCTGATAGTTTTATCATGTACAAACCCAAAGATATTGTAGCAGGAGATTTTTATTGGATGGAGAACTCCGGCAATTTCATTCTGTATGCTGTTGCAGATTGCACTGGTCATGGTGTTCCAGGTGCCATGGTATCTGTAGTTTGCTCGAACGCATTAAATCGTTGTGTCAAGGAGCTTGGATTGACTGATCCGGGAGCAATTTTAAATAAGACTCGAGACTTTGTTGTTGAGCGTTTTGAACGCAGTGAAGAGGAGGTGAAGGATGGAATGGATATCGCTCTTTGTGTACTTGATCTTGAGAAAATGGAAGTTCATTATTCAGGTGCGAACAATCCTTTATACCATGTTAAAAGGATTGATGATAAGGTCCAGGATCGGGATATTCAGAATGGAGAATACTACATATCAGAAGTGAAGGGTGACAAACAACCAATAGGTAAGTTCATGGAGGAAGACCCATTTACTACCCACTTAATACAGTTGGAACCCGGAGATGTGCTTTATACTTTTTCTGATGGTTTCGCAGACCAGTTTGGCGGAACGAATGGCAAGAAGTATAAATACAAGCCCTTCAAAAAACTTCTGTTGGAAATCAAAGACAAACCTATGAACGAGCAGAACAGCATACTCGATGAGGCTTTCGAAGAATGGAGAGGCAGTCATGAGCAACTTGATGATGTCTGTGTTATTGGCGTTCGTGTCTAACGCCATAATTAGGTAAAAGAAAAGCCCCAGCGATGAAGCTGGGGCGGGAACATATAGTTCTCTAATCGCACAATTCTTCCAGAAAGGAACAATCTCAACACGAAGTTATAAAAGGGAAGTAGACACTCAGGTTTGCTTAAATAGTTTTAACAATTGTTGTGAAAAGGGTCTTGAAAAGGCTCTTTTCTGTATGGGTAATCCTAAGGATAGGAAATAACGTTGTGGCTAAACCGAAATTATTACTTCAGTATAGCAGGATGTTCCTGGGATGATGACCGTAGGCTGGTGTATTCGATCTCGTAAGGCATAGTAAATTCATTGTGCTCCAATTCAAGATATCTACAGCTGTGAACCGTTCTGTTCTTTAATTCAGTGTTATCAGTTAGCACGATGTCTAAAGTTTGGAATTTCTGGTTTTTCCTGTTCTCAAGTATTAGAATTCTAACATGAGGTTCCTATAGAATAATCTTGTGAGACATCTAAAACCAAGCTAAACATCTTACGATTGTCCTAAGTATCTAATCCAGAAGGGTTCATACCCAACTCAACCTGGGGGTTGAGTACTATTCATCTCATTTTGCAAGTGGGTTTTAAGTATTTCTGCTAGGTGATTTCGCCTATTCCTTAGATGAAATTTAGGTCAATCACCCAGATTACACCCCTTAATATCTATTGAAATTCACCTAGACACCAATAGATATTTCAACCATGAGTAAACAAGCAATTTTAGTCTATAGTAAAGAAGAACTAGTTAAAACAGGGCTGACTTTAGTGATCGGTGAAAGCCCTTTAGTGGGAAGCGTTGGAGGAGCCGACTCTATTACAAGCATTCGAAGAAAGCTAAACGGAAACGCGTACAACCTCGTGTTTCTTCATTGTCACAGATCGTTTGGGGATGAGTATAGAGAGATTTGTGATTTTTTAAGAGAAACGAATGTTCGGTGCATAGTTGTCACCGGGGGGCAACGTGAACGGCCTTTAAGGAGGCTCATTGATGCAGGAGCGATTGGATTGATCAACCTTCGTTCAAGTTCCCAGGATTTATTTCTGGCGATGGAATATGCTGCAGATGGTAAATCGTATTACTGCCATCAGGTTACCACCGCACTGTTTGATTCTATGATCAATCGTGATGGGATGGATAACCCACGCGATAGATATAACCTTTCTGATAGGGAAGTAGAGGTCATAGGGTTATTGATTAAAGGACTGTCCAACCACCGAATTGGAACGCAACTGTTCATTTCTCCAAGAACCGTAGAATCCCATAAGCGAAGAATTTTTGATAAGATGAACGTCAACAGCACAGTCCAGCTGGTACATCAGTGCTATGAAAGTCATCTGATCGATCATGTTCCTGTAGAATATCCTGGCCTGGAGGATACCTCAGTATTGAGTGTTGTTCGCTAAATGGATCTGCCACTTTTGAACTTCAACGTCAACGTAAATTCCTTACGATGACCTGTGCTACGTTTGAAAAAAGTGGAATAATGAAAGAACGTAAACTTTTAGTGGTAGGCTTGCTAAGTGCGGGTACTAACCTTTTAATGGACCTCATCGAAAAGCACGAATTGGTTCAACAGAATAATTCTTTAGGCGGAAGCTCTTTTCTATTGAAAGAAAAAAGGTATCATTTAAAACGGGGCTATTTATGGCGTGATATACGGTGGCACCAATCAGGCAACTGGCGTACACGTTTGTTCAATAGCGTATTCAATTTGAATACGGTTATGATGCGGGGCAAGCCAGGTTACAATTTTCTCCCGGAATGGTCTACTTCCTTGCAATATGAGATAGGCGATGCGAGTAAGATCATCGCAGTTATTCCAAGATCGGATCACATCATTGAGGAACTACGGCTGATGGCCGGACTCACGGATCAGCAGGTTCGAAGAGAAGTCTCAGAGGGTCTGGATATGCTAAGTACACTATCGGATAAGGGCGCATTAATGATCAGGTCGCGAGAATTGTATGAAGATCCGTTTGCGGTTGCTGAGAGAATATGCGAATACCTGGAGGTGGATTTTGATAAGCAGATGCTGGACATTATTGATGCCATTTTGGGACCAGGGCGTGTTACACGTTTGGGCAGTGCAGCGTGATAGCACGTATATACTGAGATGTGGTGACAGGAGCTACTACACTGGTAGTACTTACGGTTTAAATTTCGGATGCAGCAACACGTGGATGACCTGGTCGCTTATCATACCAGTAGAAATTTACCTGTTGAGTTGGTATGCTTTGAGGAACATGATTGAATAGATGAGGCATACCATAGGGAGAAGCAGGTCCGAGTATGGAGTAGAAAGAAAAGGAAGCGCTGATTAATGCGCATCCTGAGAAACTGATCGAACTATCGGTCGCCCACTGGGATAAATAATGTGTTGGCTTCGAGAACCTCAGCCAACGATTAAACGCTGATCAACCCGCACCTTGAGATTTTCTCGAAGGGAAGGGCTGTAGAGGTGCCTTCGTCATTAGTATTCAAATCAGCTCAGTTTCCTCTCAACTCCTTCCCATATAGGCAAAAAACCCTAACTACTTGGAGGGAATCCCCTCAGCATTTCGGGAAGCAATCATCGGACTTTAGCACAGTAAATCAATTAAAGACCGATGCGTATAAAACAATTCACACTGGCCCTGTTACTGTTTCTATGTTACCAGGGTTTTTCATTTGGCCAGCAGCTACTTGATTTGAATGGCCAGCTCATTATGAAACTGAAACCCAATGGTGATGTAGTGGATGGCCCACAAGAGTATAAATCACTTTTTGTTCAATCAGATGGAAGGATCAGAAGGGACCCTAACGATCCCAGCTCCTGTATTTCCTTTCACGGAGATACACTCTATGATGAGAACAATGATCTACTTGGCTGGGTGGAGGGTAATGGGGTTGTGAAAACCTTAAATGGACAACCCGTAGGCAGCATAAAAAGAGAAGGTAGCGAGACTAACATCTATGATACCAGTATGGATCGAATTGGATACGTGAAGTCCAACAGTATTAGCCACAAGTTTCTGGCATTCTTCTACTTCTTCCACATACAAGGTTTATAAGATGAGAAAATTTAATATTACTTGGCTCAGCCTATTGGTAGCAGCTTTCACGCTGTTGAACGCAAATGTATTCTCACAGGATACGATTAAAGCAATTACTGATTACAAAATCAGTGACACTCAAGGTAGCCTTCCTGATACTTTGGATAATAGCGATTTCTTTGGGGTACCCACTGTTATTGGAGACCTGAATGGAGATGGGGTAACGGAATTGGCCATTGGGATCATGTTAGATGATGAAGGTGGTAGTAACCGTGGAGCCGTTACCATTCTCTTTATGAACCAGGATGGTACGGTAGACTCTTCACAGAAAATTGCCCACAACCGTGGTGGCCTTTCATACAGCTTGCACGATGACGAACGTTTCGGTCGGCACTTGGAAGGTATAGGAGACCTGGATGATGACGGCATTCCCGACCTGGCGGTTGGTGCTTACTTCAACGATAATGGTGGAAATAGAGCGGGAGCTTTGTATATCCTGTTTCTCAACTCTGACGGCACAGTCAAATCAGATACACGTATCAGTGACACTGAACAGCTGGGCGGAGTCTTAGATGCCGGAGACAATTTCGGCTCGTATGTCAGCAACATCGGTGACTTCAATGGAGATGGCAATGAGGAAATTGCTGTAGGTGCGCAGGGCGATGATGATGGTGGGCCTCAGCGTGGAGCCTTCTACATCTTATTTCTTGATGATACCGCTGCAGTTGATTCTACAGTAAAGATCAGTGATACTCAAGGAGATTTTACTGGTACCCTGGATGATGTGGACCTGTTTGGTCTTCCTGAAGGGATTGGAGATTTGAACCAAGATGGGGTGCCGGATCTGGCCGTGGGGTCAGAAAGAGATGATGATTGTGGGTTCGATGCCGGTTGCATCTGGATTCTCTTCATGCAGGCTAATGGTCGAGTTGACACTTTCCAAAAGATAACCGAGACTGAGGGTGACTTTGGAGGGACCATTGACAATCAAGACTTTTTCATGTTCCCTACCAATGCTGGAGATCTTAATGGTGATGGTATTAATGACATCGTTGTAGGCGCGGGGGGTGATGACGATGGTGGGACAAATCGTGGTACCAGTTGGATCCTGATCATGGGTACAGATGGCAAGGTAGATCACGAGTACAAGATCAATGACATCCATGGAAATTTTGATGCAACCTTAGACGATGGTGATGGATTTGGAAGCCGCTCAGACATTATAGATTTTGATGGAGATGGTAAGTCAGACCTCATTGCATGCGCACTAGGTGATGATGATGGTGGAACTTCTAGGGGAGCGTTCTATATCGTTACCCTCAATTCATTCGATCATAACGCAGACATTGCAATTCTCAAGAAAAAATTAGACGGTGGTCATCATGTGGCCAAGGGTGAGAAACTCAAGTTCCGATATACGGAAGATTACTTCTACGATGATCCAGGGACGTTGGTCTACAATTTCTATGACAGACAGCACGCCAAGGTAGCTTCGCTTCCATCACAGGATGTGATCAAAGGCACCAACCATTATGAGATTGACCTTTCTGCGATCAATGGCATGACCCATTCCCAATACTACACACTTGAGGTAGTGAATTCCAAGAACGAAAAAAGATACCTGCGGTTCTACGACCAGCATAAAGACAGTGGCCTATGGACGACCAATGGGGTATTCACAGCGAATTAAGAAACTATGAAAAAGAAGACGACAATACGCAGACCCTCTGCAGCGGACCGAAAGGAAAGAGATGCCATTATCAAGAAATACAATTGGATGCTCCTGCAGTTCCTGTTAATACCTACCATCATCACGTTCATGTCTTTTGTAATGCTTGATGTGATCGGAGGCGGGGTCCTGCCATCAGAGTATATCACGTGGATCACCAATGAGAAGAACGGGTACAAGCAGGTTGGAGAGAATGACCTTTACAGGGTTGAGTTTCAATACCGGCCATCCACGTTCATGGCACTTCAGGAACTCAGGCGCAATGACATCTCCGGCCAGGAACTAAAGGCAATAAAGAAAAAATTCAAGGATACAGAGTTCTACGCGGTAAAGATCATTCCCAAGGGAGATCAGGCACTGCTGAGTCAGAAGTCGCTTGATGCACCGCATCCCGAAAGGCCGCAACTGAACAACTACTTAGACGCATTTATCCAGGACGACATTAAACTGGAATTAGAAGGCAAAGTGCAGGATTGCACCGTGTATCATTTTGAGAATGGCCGAGGAATCCTGCCATACCATACCATGTTGGTGGGATTCCCCAAGCCGGACTCAAAGAAAGAAGTGAACAGGAACCTAGTCATCCACGACATGTATCTGGATCTGGGAGAACTCAGGGCAGGTTTTGAAGCGAAAAACATAAAACAAGAACCAGAATTGATTTTAAGGTGAAAGAGAAAAGAAGAACGACCGCTGCGCTGAAAGAGAGGGCTCTTTCAACTTTCAATCCCGCGAAGTGGGATGGTCTTTTCTTTTTCTACTCTTCCTTGGAGTTCAAGCAATAGACAACACACAAAGAAACAACCCAAATACTTCGATAGTATGTTACGTAAGATCATCAAAAGCAAAATATTCAAAGTTGTATCCGTATTTACGGCCTACAGCGTGATCCTTCAAATCATGGCCCCTGCTGCCTGGGCTTTAACGTCTGGCCCAACACAACCGGAAGCGGGCACTTTTCAACAGGCCAGTGTAAGTCAGATGGTGGATCTCTTTTCAGGAGATTTTAATTACAACCTGCCGTTGATTACGGTACCTGGTCCGAATGGAGGGTACCCTATTAACCTGACGTATAACTCCAATATCACTATGGAACAGGAAGCCAGTTGGGTTGGTCTGGGTTGGAATGTAAATACGGGTGTTATCAACCGCACCATGCGAGGATTACCTGATGATTTCAATGGGAACGATGTCAAGAAGACTTTGTATACAAGACCTTCAAGAACGTATGGACTTGAGGTTGGTAAATCTAAAGCAGATCCAAAGAATACAGAAATATTTGGACTTGACTTATCGAAAGTCGATATGAGTCGTAGCAATGGGGGTAACGTCAAGATTTATTGGGACTCCTATGCAGGTCTAGGGATGAAAACCACTGGTACTGCGGGTTTGAACGCAGAGAAAGGAGGGTATAACCTAACTCCAAAGCTTGATCTGGGTTTCGACACGCGACAGGGGCTTGGGCTTACACCTAGCTTACACTATGGTAAGAGAGGTGGAAGTGATTATAGCGTAGGACTTGCCATTAACTCCAAACAAGGATTGCAGGATGTATATCTCAATGCATCTATCAAAGGTTATAGAAATACGGCTTCACAAAAGGAATTGGAGGTTTGGGATTACAACGCAATGAATGCATTTGGCAGTGCAACCATGTCTTTTGCCAGTGCATCCTACGTCCCCGGCCTTGAAGCAGATAAGAGGGGCCAGGCCTTCTCGGTAGATTTTAAAAATGGTATACAGACGGATGCCGTATCAAATGACTTTAAGATCAGGGGTTTTTACAATGAACAGGAATACCTCGACACCATCACAACACGTTCCGCTTATGGCTATCTATACTCAGATCAGGCCAATAGTTCAGATGAAGAAGACCTGCTGGATTTCAACAGGGAAAAGGATGGTCCGGTAAATAAGCATGCCAAGGCACTTCCCGTTCCTGTTTGTACCCACGATGTCTTTGCGATCAAAGGGCAAGGTGTGGGAGGAACATTTCGGGCTTATCGAAATGATGTAGCTGTTTTTCATGACCCTGCGGTTGAAAGCAGAACAACAGGATACGAAATCGGAATTGATCGATCAGAGGGTAACGGGGTAAGAGTGGGTGTCAATCCAGCTCTTTCTTTTTCCAAGGCATACTCAGGTAACTGGAAGTCAAAGGCAAAAGCGGTTACGAATAAATATGGGTTTACAGGAAAGACATCCAACAGTGTTACGGAACCGGTTTACTTTAAGACTTTGGGTGAATTAACTTCCGACAATTACAACGGTGAAGCTCCTTATTCAAGTGCACCGGTTCAGGTAGAAATTGCACAATCTGAGGACACCGATTCCGATGACGGTGAGGGGCGATCATTTGCTGTGAAAACAAGGCCATTCCTGAAGGAAAAGAATGGATCAAAAGTGGCTTTGAACAATGCGGATCGCTCTGAACGTCATGTCCGGACACAGCATGTAAGCTATCTCACCCGTTCTCAACTGAACAGTATGAGCAAGAAACTGCGAGATGAAAATAGAAACGTTATAGAAGATTATGATGGCACCATTTCCAATAATGGTAGCCATAATGTTGAGGACCATATAGGTGAGTTTACGGTCACCAACCCGGATGGCACAGCATATAAGTACGGACTTCCGGCCTATAATTTTCACCAGCGTGAGGTGAGTTTCGCACTACCTGAAGCAACATCTCTGGCAAGTATCAGGTCCAAGTGGGTAGGTTACTCATCAGGTGATGATGGTGTGAGGAACGGAAACGGAGTAGATGAATATTACTCAAGAACAGACATTCCACCATATGCTCATAGTTTTTACTTAACAGAATTACAGGGTGCAGATTACGCGGACCTCGATGATACCCTGGGGGTATCAAATGGAGATGCCGGATACTGGGTGAAATTTAACTATGACAGAGCTTATGATGAAAATTCAGTCTTCAAATGGAGAATTCCGTTTCAGGAAGATACGGCCAATTTCATCCCAAGAAACCTTTCAGATCCAAGAGACAACAGGGCTTCGTATACCTATGGCGAGAAAGAGATTATCTATACCGAGAGTATAGAGACCAAAACGCATATTGCCCGGTTCTACAGCAGTGCAAGGAATGATGGCGCTGGCGTTGTTAATGCAGATGGAGGTATTGACATCACTGCCAAATTGCAAAGACTGGATAGCATCAAGTTGTTCAATAAGAATGATAACAGTTATGCAATAAAAACAGTCCATTTTGGCTACGCAAGTACACAATTATGTGGTGGAGTACCCAATAGTGTTAGCAGCGGGGGAAAGCTCACTTTGGAGAAAGTCTGGTTCACTTATGGTGATAACGTAAAGGGTTCCCTGAGTCCCTACGAGTTCACCTACCACGGTACGAATGAAGCATATGCCGCACTCAAACAGGATCGATGGGGTGAGTATCAGGATGATGATCCTTCCAGCACACCATTCCTGAGCAATCTGGATAACCCATACGTTAACCAAAAACACAATGATATAGATGGAGGTCTTACTGAAGCACAGCGTGATACCAGTGCTTCCATGTGGCGACTAACCAGTATCTCTTTGCCGTCAGGAGGCGAGATCAACATCGAGTACCAGATGGATGACTACGCCTATGTTCAGAACAAACGGGCCATGCAGATGTGTCGTATAGTTGACACTGGTGAGGACGATGTAGCCCTTACCAAGGGTGATGGAAAGATCAGGTCACGCCATACATTACTGTACTTTGAACTTTCAGAACCTATTGATACAACTAGCGCAACTGCTAAAGATGAATTGAAGGAATACATCAGTGGTTTACAGAATGAACGCATTTTTTTCAAGGCATATACGAAATTGCACGCCACTCCTGAGGGCTATGGGACCAACCCTACGGAAGTAAGTAGTGATGGAGAAGCATATGATTATGTTGAGGGGTATTGTAAGCTTGATGTTAACCTTACCAGTGAGCAAGGTTATGGATTTGACGAGGATAACGCGAACCATAAGACAGCGGCTGGAGATCAGTATAAGATTGCCTATGTAAGGGTTGAGACAGAAGCGATGAAGGATAAGGGCGTAAGCGCTAATCAACTTCATCCATTCCGCAAGGCTGCTCTGCAGTATTTAAGAATGCAAAGATCTGACCTGTTTCAACAGCCAAATACATCTGGCGGTAATTTCTTATCCATACATCCTTTCGTTCAGGTACTTCAGCTTTTCAAGGAAGTAGGAAGAATGGTTACGGGCTGGTACAATTTTGCGATCATGTCTGGGATGGCTAACGAATTGAACCTTTCTGCTGCCAATTTTAAACCCTCTTTTATAAGACTCAACTCACCAGACTATATTAAATATGGAGGTGGTAGTAGGGTCAGCAAGATTACAATCAGCGATCAGTGGAATACTATTTCCGGCCTTTCGGATGCGACTGATTATGATTATGGTCAGGAGTATACCTATCGATTGAAAGACGGCAAGAGCTCCGGTGTGGCAGAATATGAACCACTGGTTGGAGGAGAAGAAAACCCGTTCAGAAAACCCATTCGGTTTAGTAGTGATCGATTCCTGGCGAAAGATAAGGCCCTCTACGTGGAAGAACCATACAACGAATCGCTGTTCCCATCAGCCAATGTGGGTTACAGTAGAGTGGTGGTGTCTAATCTTGAGCGTACAGACGGCAATAATGAGCCTGTTACCAAAGACACTCAAGGCTATCAGGTCCATGAGTTCTATACCGCTAAGGAGTTTCCTGTAGAAGCAAGAGCTACGGAGGTAGCGCATGAGCCATTTTGGTTGGTTGTGCCATTACCATTTATAGGTGGTATCAACGTGAAGAATGATGGTTATTCTCAGGGTTATTCCATTGAGCTCAACAATATGCATGGAAAGAAAAAAGCGGAATCCACGTATTCATACGGATCAGATGAAAGCGATGTTGCTACTGCTAAAACAGAATATTTCTATAAGACTACAAGAACGTACAATCCTAACGGAAACAACTATCTCTCTTCTACGGTAAATACCTTTGAGGGTGATGGAGATGATAGCTCAGATGAATTGGGAAAAACGGTTGATTTTTGTGTGGACTTTAGAGAAAACCGCAGCAATTCCAAGGGCTTTGGGCTTAATATAAATGTTACCGTTATAGGTCCAATTGTATTCCCTCTGGGAATTCCCAACTTCGACTATTCGGAAAATGTATTTCGTTCCGTGGTTACCAATAAGGTAATTCATAGAACAGGAATTCTTGATAAAGTTCGAACAACAAAGGAGGGAGCGGTTGTGGTTGCCGAGAACCTGCATTATGATCCTAATACAGGTCAGCCCATCCTTACTTCACTTACCAACAATTTTGAAGCACCGGTTTATTCGTACAACTTCCCAAGTCATTGGTACTATGATGGCATGGAAGCGGCCTATCAGGACCAGGGTATGTGCGTTGAAGATTCTACCGGGATCAAAACATATTGCACACCGGGAGCGATGTTAAGAAGGTGGAGCGATGGTGACCGTTTTTGGGTTGAGCAAGTATCTCCGTACATGATTTTAAGAGACACAACAGATGCTTCAGTAACTGTTACCTCCGGAACCAAGTTTGATGTGGTTCGCTCCGGTCATCGCAATCAGCAAGGTATTGTAGTAGGAAATATTGAGTCACTTAGCAATCCGGCTACGGACCGCTATTATCCACTGTTCAGTAACCCCCATCACACCAATGAAGGATTCAATGCCAAAACGTTCTATGATTTCGATGGGGACAATGGTATGGAAAACTCAGGGTTCGATTATATACTGTGTAATGGAGATACCGTTGAGATCAATAATATCGAATTTGAGGACATAGGATTAGCGGGAGGTTCTGATAAAGTCCATCTGTGGCAAGGCTATGGTGGTGAGGGAGAATGTAAAACTACGCTCACTTTTGCGGATGGGGCTTTAACCGATACTACAGCTGCATCCGGATATACCGTGCCCGTGCATATTGATTCTATGAACCTGGTATTGTTAGGTAACGGACAGGTGCAAGCCACAGATGGTAATTCATCTGCTACCGGAACGGTGAGTTTCCTTGAAGGTTGTGAGCAGCGGTCTTGTCTGGATAATGTATTGAATGCGTTTGCCAACAAGATGAAGCATGACTGGGATCTGGATTACGCAGACGCTGATGCGGTGGTCTCTGACGCAACAGCAGATGGCAATGATTATCGCTATGGTCAGTACGGTATCTGGCGCTTGTCGGAATCACATTTGTACAAAGTTCGAAGGAAGCAACGAAGCGGTACGCGAATTGCTGTGGACGGCACTTTTAAACACTTTACGATTTTTGATTGGGCCGGCAACCCTAATCCCGACTGGACAAGACACAATACTATTACTCAGTACAGTCCTTACAGCTTCGAGTTGGAGAATTCGAATGCCATCTACACCAAGTCTGCAGCCTTGTATGGTTATGATAATTCACTTGTAACTGCGGTTGGAAACAACACACCGTATTACGAGTTGGCTTTTGACGGATTCGAAGATTATTCTGGAAGCTATCCATCCAGTGGTCGTGGGCATGGCCATTTGAAATTCACAGCTACCAGTACCCCAACGTTATCGTCATCCGAAGCGCATACGGGTTCCTACTCTATGCAGGCAACCCAGGGCAATGACCTGACATTTACAGGAGGTAGTTCTTCATACTTCGCTCCTGTAAGTGGTGAAGAATACTATTTCTCATGCTGGGTAAAGCATGATGACGGAGATACTGCTCAAGTTCTATTAAACAATGGCACGACTACGGATACATTATCCACTTCTCCTACTGATGAAATACTTGATGGTTGGAGAAGGCTTGAAGGTCAGTATACCGGAGGTGGTAGCTTCACGCTAACATTGAAGTCTGTTGTGTCGAGTTCTACGGTGTATTTCGATGACATACGAATCCAACCATTTGTATCCACCATGAAGAGCTTTGTCTATGATCCCAATACTCATTGGTTGAAAGCAGAGCTGGATGACCGGAACTATGCCACTTTCTATAACTATGATGAGCAGGGTCATCTGATCCAGGTGAAGAAGGAAACCAGCAATGGTGTGGTCACCATGAAGATGGACCGCATGATGGTAAGACAACCTTACTAGAAGAATTACTGTTCCCAAATGCCGAAGCTATGAAGTATGGCATTTGGGAACAGTATGCTAACACTTCGGGGTCCAGTCCTTTGACGAGTCAAGATTACATCCCGGCCAATTGAAGAATAACGAAAAGAACAACTAATGAAACGTTCAACAGCAATAACAAGAAAACTAAGCGAAAACAAACTAACAAAGCTTTCCTATAACGAGTGTCATGCCGAGCTTGTCGAAGCACGACACGAGCGTAGGAGAAGGCTTTCCATTCTTCGCGAGGCCCAACGCAACAACTTCCAGTCATGGATATCACCCATGAAACACTGCCTGGTAACCTTGATGCTACTGGTGTTGTCTGTTGGTGCAAATGCACAAACACCCACGTTTGCGGCATTAATGAAAAAAGTAAGTCAACAATATGAGAGTGCAGACTCTTATAAAATGCAAGTTCGGTGCGACATATTCAATCCCTCTTTGGAGTTGATACAAACCATGAATGGTGAAGTTGTTAAGAGCGGAGATCGATACTTCTCTGATTTCAACAACATCAAATCGCTGTTTAATCGCAAATGCCTGTTGCAGGTAGATGAATCCAATAAGCACATCGTGTACGATAAAAACCGTTCCAACACGGGTTTAACCGGTATTTCGATTCAAGATCAACTTGCTGACCTGGAGGGGTTGAAGGCTAGCGTCTCTAAAACCTCCAAAGGCGATTACAAGGTATTCATTGATATGGAAGATAATCCTGTGTACAGCAAAACCGAGCTGTTAATTTCCTCAGGATATGCGTTGAAAAAGATCATTTATCACTATTCGAAAGAAAACCAATCTACAGTTGGAAAAAGTGAAGTGACTTTTTACAACATCACATTTAACGAAGCCATACCTCAACATCAGTTTTCTGAGCAGAGGTTCGTGCAAATAATCGGAGGTGAACTTCAACCAGCCGGTAAGTACAAGAACTACGAATTAATTGATTTGTCTACGCTACAGATCCCCTCACTATGAATTATCCAATCACATCACACATGAAAAAAGTAATTCCTAACACATCACAAGGGTCGTCATTGCGGCCAATTAGCCAGTGTCATCCTGAGCCTATCGAAGGATGCAGCGAGCGTACTAGAAAATTGTTCACACTTCGACAAGCTCAGCATGACAATTTTCTAAGCATGAACAAGTATTTCATCGCCTTACTGTGCGTGTTGTTTAGCGTAACAGGTGCTTTTGCAGGTAAGGAAACCGCTGTCTCATCTATTAAAGGTGAGCAGATATCAACTTCTCTAACCAGCCTGGTTGTTCGAGACCAGTTCTATAAGGATCTTGTGAGCAACGGGGGATCATTAACAGGGTTCAAGATAGCATCCTCGAACATCTCTGCTACGCTGAGGTACGAACGGGCGGAATATCCGGAATACGATGATTTTCAAATCATTGTATACTTCGATATGGAGTTGCGGGATAGTGCTGGTGTACTTACAACGGTGAACGATCAAAGCCTGGAGATTAAGTATGATAAAGATGGAAGTACAGCGAGTTCGTATATCGATTTTGATGTGATGCGATATGAGAACTACCTGTATGGGAAGATCACAAGCATTGATTCTGTGAAATTCAAAACACTGGCTGGAAGCGATATTACTACTGATATACCGGATGACGTATACCTGGATTTGAAGTGTGAGGTAAATCGATATTATACCTTGGATCAGCAGACCCAGATTTCCGATTGGCATTCTACAACAGACGTAAGCACGTATAACCAGCTGCAGATCAGCTGGGATTACCTGTTGGGAGCAGAGAGTTATGATCTTGAATGGGTATTTGTAGATATACCGGAGGGCACAATTAGTACGGACAATACAGCTTATAACTGGAAGAATGCAACACGCATAAATACGACCAGCAACTTCTATAAGATATCCCTGGGCTATCCTCGTGGCGCAATTATCTGGAGAGTACGGCCTGTAGGTGTTGATGTGCCTAATCGGTTATTTAACAGGCGCCTGGAAGGAGAGTGGTCCTATACTCCGGGAACAGTGGAGGTAGATGATGCGTTTACCGCCAGCCAGGCTTACGCGTTCAGTGGGTTAGATACCAATATGAACTGGACTTACTCTGTAGGTTACGCAGAAGATGGCAAGCGGAAAGAGGTGATCCAATATTTTGACGGAAGCGGAAGAGCGCGGGAAAGTGTAACTATACTGAATACAGATACAAATGCCATTGTTGGTGAAACAATGTATGACCATCAGGGTAGACCTGCTGTACAAATGTTACCCACACCCGTGAAGAGCAGTGGAATAGGTTTTTATCACCAGACATCAGCTCCTAACGATTATGATTTCAATCGGGATTACGATAAAGAAGATTTTGCAACTGATCAACGACTGGTCCCTGGCTATACTGCTGGTTCCGGATATACCGGAGTGGTCGGAATGGATAGCAGCGTTACCAAGACCAGTGAATACTATTCCGAAGAAAATACCCTTTCCGGACAGGGTAATGATTTTATCCCGGATGCGGAGAATTACCCCTTTGTGCAAACAACCTATAGAAACGATGGTACAGACCGGCCCACAAGCGTTGGAGCTCCTGGAAAAACCTTCAAGATCGGAGGAAACAGGACCACCGACTACCTGTACGGCCGACCCAATCAAACGGAGATTGATCGCTTGTTTGGTAATGAGGTAGGACTGGCCAAGCATTACAAGAAGAATTACATAGTAGATCCGAATGGGCAAGCCACTGTTCAGTATTTGGATCAGGAGGGCAGGATCATTGCAACCGCAATGGCTGGAGACACACCAGACAACCTTGCTGATCTGAAGTACCGCGAAGATTCGTCTCAGTTCAGCAGTACAGATCTGCTTTATAATAACAATGAGCTGATAGGTGGTGAAGTACTTTCTTCCTATGTACTCACGGTTTTGGGGGGTAACAGAACGTTTACGTTTGACTATTCATTATTGGGTAAGAAGAGTTGTGATAGTTGCCGAACTACACCCCAGTGCGACAGCTGTGAATATGACCTGGTTATTACATTAAAGGATGCCTGCGGTGATTACGTTGTGGACACCGGTGGAGATACTATCAACCCCGATTATTACACGTTTGAAAATATTCGATTGGCCAATGGAGGTGATTTCACTTTCAGTGCTACGCTTTCACAGGGAACGTACCTGTTCTCTAAGAAATTGACCCTCAATCAGAACTATAAGGACAGTCTGGCTGAAGAGTTTGAGGATTTTCTTCTGGACCTGGCCAATATTGACGATCACTGCCTTGAGTGGAATAGGGAAGAACTTGATTGTGAGATGGGTTGTGATTCTATGTGCTACAGATCATACCGTGGTGAAGACGAGCAAGGCAATACGATCTGGTACACAACGGATACCACATATAGTACTCAGGCTTCACCACCTCCTGCGGTTCAGGCATTGATTGATTCTTGTCTGGCACATTGCGGTGGTGATGACTCAGCTCTGTTCATAGATGAATGTGAGCTGAAGTACGATATGATGAAAGATCATATGACACCCGGGGGAATGTATTTTGACAATATTGTTGAAAGATTCAATAGAAACGCGGACGGAACCTTAGCCGTTGATGGGAATAACGAACCCGTTGTAAATAGCAGCTATGATAAGAATGAATGGCTGACGGATTATGTCGGTGCAACACCACCTTCGTTTACGGGAGAAAGTACATGGGCAGATGTAAGGTCCAATTGGCAGGAAGATTGGGCGGATTCGATGGTTGTGAATTACCATCCTGAATATTGTATTCACAAATACTTCTGTGTTGACACATTCTACTTTTTTGATGACATGAGTTCAACTCCTATTGCTTCTATTACCTCCGAGGATCGAAGACGATATGACCGAAGATCGTATGAAAGCAATAGCACATATTGGGCAGAGAACAATAGTTATGGATACAACTTTTTAAACCCTTTTTCTGATCAGGACACATCCGCTAACTGTGCTTCTAATGACCGACCACTATACATCAACGAGGCACAGAAAACAAAAGATCCTTTTTATGATGCAGGTGAAGGATCATGGAAAATGGGTAAATACCGGAACTCAACGCAGGTAGGAAGCCAGCCTGATAGTATCGTTTATTGGATGCAACAGTATTTCGCAACTTCTGCAAGTACCAATTTCAGTATATGGTATTTCCTGGATGACCCTTGTAATATTGCCGGTGCACATTCGGGCAACAGAACGTATTCAGGTACAGCGTTGGGAACCGAAGCACAGGAAGCGTTTAATACACTGCATGGAAAGAACGTGCATGATCCGGGATTGTTGGGTGATGATGCTAGCCAAATAACTAAGTACCAGTTTTTCAGAGAGTCATATCAGTTCTATAAACGCTTCTTTATTTACAATCACTATGATCGATACAGTTGGTTGTACAAAGATACCAGCGTATGCAACTGTGATACAAACTACACCTATTGGGATGGAGATACCGATTATGATGCTGTAGTGGATACCACCTATTTTACGCTGGTATACCCAAGGAATGAGATATTCGACAAATTCACTCCGTTTGATACGTCATCGGTTTGGCAGATTTCAAGAGACCAGGAAAATTTGTCTTGTTTCGAGGCATGTGAAGCAAATGCTGATCATTGGATACAGGAAATTCAGGATACCTGTCCGACTCAGTACAACGCATTAACTTCAGCACAGCAAGACAGTCTTAGAAGTAAACTTATACAGATATGTAAGCTAGGTTGCGATAGTCTGGGTTTTGGTTCGTCCAACGGAAATCAATTTGATACCATAGCAACGGATGGACCACTGGGGATCAGTTATGCGGATAATTTCACAGAAGTCATTCAGGACTATATCAATCCGGGTAGTTGTACCGTGAATGTAGTTTATCCGGACACCATTTTTGATCAGGCTGAATGTAATTGTCAATCCTTACGTGATACTGCAGACGCCTATATCACCAACATGGATCATGAGGTGCCCCGTTGGTCTGCATTGGACTCCATTGCAACCAAGTATAACAGTGACCTGTCATTGAGTCTTGATAGCACCGATATTAGACGGTGGTACGACTTCTGTAACAGAGGAACCGAAAATATGTTGGACTTCCCTATTGAAGTGGAGTGTGTGGATTGCAAATGTGAAAACCTGAAAGATTTCATAACCGGAAACTTCCCGTGGATGGATCCTTCCAGCCTTACTTCTGCCCAGGAGGATACTGTGGCTGCAGAATTGGAAGACATTATTCAATCTACTGTTGATGGAGATTCTGTCAACGTGTGGTTAGCTCAATGTGATGCAGCAGATCCGCAGGAGCATAGATTTACTGATCTACCGGATTTCCTTCGTTGTACTTCGGAGCTGGAGGGAGATGTTGATCTGGCTCAAACCATACAAAGTGATTGCGAGGAGCAGAGAGATACGCTTAGTTATATAAACGCTTATTCAGATTACCTGGAATTGGTACTGGATAAGCTAGAAGAGTGGAAGGAAGACTATGATGCCAGTTGTTACGATAGCCTGGCGCAGAGAGAGTCCTGTACCATGGATTATACATTGCACGAGTATTACTATACATTGTACTATTACGATCAGGCAGGCAATCTGGTGAAGACCGTTCCGCCAAAGGGAGTGGATACTCTTGCGGGAGCTAACCTTACCAAGGTTCAGGCCTACCGGGAAGATACTACGCAAACCTTTATGCGTCCTGATCACAGTTTCATTACCAACTACAAATACGATACCTACAATAAGATACTGGATCAATCTACTCCTGACGGAAATGCTACCCAGTTCTGGTACGACAACATCGGTAGATTGGTGGTGTCTCAGAATGCGAGACAATCCGGATGGTCAGGTGCAGGTACGTATTACTATAGCTATACATTATACGATGCACTTGGCAGGATCACCGAGGTAGGCGAAGCTTCAACATCTACCCAGTTTACAGATGACATTGCAGCAGATAGTACTTCACTGGTGAGTTGGCGAAGTGGTCTGACCAAACAACAGGTTACTCAGACTCACTATGATGAAGCCATGAGCACTACCGTGAACAACTACTTTGCTGATGGGCAGGAAGTATTACGTGCGAGGGTAGCTTCGGTCACTTATGAGGAAACCTATGACGGTGTGGATACCACGTACGATTATGCTACACACTATAGCTATGATATTCATGGCAATGTGGAAGAATTGGTGCAGGATAACCAGTACCTGACAATTACTGCTCCGGGGCAGGTAGTGAAACATGTGAACTACGAGTATGACCTGGTAAGTGGCAATGTCAACAAGGTGACTTATCAGAAGGATCTTGCTGATCAGTTCATGCATCGCTATTGTTATGATGCGGACAACCGCATTACACAGGTGGAAACAAGTGTAGATGGAGTTGTCTGGGAAAGAGATGCCAAGTACTTCTATTATATGCATGGTCCGTTACATCGTGCTGAGATAGGTGATGATCAGGTACAGGGTTGTGATTACGCTTATACAGCTCAGGGATGGTTGAAAGTACACAATGCCAATACCCTTAGAGCCAATAGAGATATGGGTACGGACGGATTGGTTGAATGCGAGAATAAAGAGCGCATGTTTGGCAGAGATGCTATGGGCTTCAGTTTACAGTATTATGAAACCGATTACAGCCCCATTGATGCAGATCGTACAGCTTCTGCAAATGCTACAGATTATTTCCTTGCAAGTTTGCACAAATCGGGCGGGGGTAGTACAGATTACCTCAGCAATACCAACATGTTGTACAATGGAAATATTTCCATGATGGTAACCGCCATGTTGGATGATGAGGAGAATGAAATGATCGTGCATGGTAATTCTTATCTGTATGACCAAGCGAATCGATTGGTTCAAAGTAAGGTGTATACACGAAGCGATAGTGCGACCACCTACGTGGACAGTTTAAACATGTTCAACTCATTTGAGCATGCGGTGAATAATGGAGCATATGCAACATACTATTCTTACGATTTGAACGGTAATATTGACTCCTTGTCCAGATGGGGACAGTACAACTATAATGCTAGTGCTCCCATTCACCTGGATAGCCTTTCGTACAGATATGCGATGAAGGGTGAAAGTTATGCAGATGACCGCAACTACCTGATGCATATTGACGACTCGGAAGGCCAGTGGTCTGCTAGTGTAGATCTTGATGATCAGGGTACATTCACTAGTGGAAGTCTTACTGCAAACAACTATGAATACGATGATATAGGTCAGCTGATCAAGGATACGAAGGAGAACATTGATACCATCATATGGAATGTGTATGGTAAGGTAACTGAGATCAGGTACGATACCGATAGCAAAGACAACCTTGAGTTCCTGTATGATCCTGCACAGAACCGTATTGGTAAGATCGTTAAGCCAAAAGCAGCGGGTGCGGTGAAGGATGAAGAGTACTGGACAAAATATTTCTATGTCCGTGATGCACAGGGTAACATCCTTACGGTGTACAAGGAAACCTTTGCGGAGGATGAGATCACATCGGGTATTTATTATAGCACATTGGATGTATTGGAGAACACCATATACGGAAGCAAGCGATTGGGTGTGGACAATAATGGTGTTACAGTAACCACTCAGTTCAATGCCAACTACGTAAGTGGAAGATTTTCATTGGCCGGTGGCCGTGTAGTGGTAACAAACAGTGCCACACAAAGTCATCAGTTCTGGGCAAGCGATACCATGAAATTAGATCCAAGTGACGGAAGTGCAACGTTTGATTTCGTAACTACCGCTGTTTGCTCATTGACTACCGATGGTTCTTTGACCGTAAATGACGGCCAGTATGAATTTGAAGGTGGAAGCCCCGATTTATGGATCGTACAGCCGGGTAATATCATCAACATTACGGTAACAGACACTGTGTACATTACTACACGTGGTCCTGTAATGGTGGATGCCAATGAAACCATGACTTTCAGTGCGCAGGATGTTCCGGTGGAGTTGGTGCCTATGAGAAGTATCAATCGTCATAAGTCGCTGGATAGAACAATAGGAGACAAGCAGTATGAGTTGGCTAATCATTTGGGTAACGTGTTGGCTACGGTATCTGACAGGAAGAATGCCACAGATGGAGACAACATAGATACCGATGATTTCACGTCCACAGTTGAAGACTGGGCTGGTGTAAACGCAACCGTATCTGTAAGCGGTGGAGAGTTGAATGCTTCTACAACAGGAGCTAATGGTGGGATGATCAAGGGCTTCGATGTGGATAGTGCGCAGATCTATAAGATCAGTTTTGAATTAACATCTAATCCGTCTGCCACAGATGTATTGGTGCAGATCCATCAGCAGGATCCTTATTCTGCAACACCAGTTCTGACGGATACGGTGAATGCTCTGGATACTTATGAATATGTATTCTGCGCAACTTCAGACAGCATTACCTGGACGATCCGTTACAATGGTGGATCGGGTGGTGATGACCTGAATATTGACAATGCGGTGATTGATGAAGATGGGCACTTCATTGCGGATGTCCTGAATGCTACCGATTACTATCCGTTTGGCATGGCAATGCCC